>CAXITT010000183.1:1081736-1103073 GCA_964033795.1 Lymnaea stagnalis | reverse complement strand
GGACAGATCATGAATTCGTACCAGCACGCCCCTGACCGGACAGAATCATGTATTCGTACCAGCACGCCCCCGACCGGACAGAATCATGTATTCGTACCAGCACGCCCCTGACCGGACAGAATCATGAATTCGTACCAGCACGCCCCTGACAGAGACTAATAAATAACATGGAAGAGATGATTGATAGTCTTTCCCCTGATTAGTTGGAACCCAATAATAGGCGATGATCAACGTCAGTTGCCGGTTACAAGTTATTGTGCATTAATCGCACACATGTATGACACCAGTGGATTGTAACGACCAGTTCAGTTTACTCTTCGCTTTGGGGTGAACGTTCCCACAAACTAAACAACAAACAAGCACCCACAAAAACAGTGCCATTCGACATCTTTATTTCCCCCGGAGTGCATGGGAATGAAAAAATCTGAAAAATCCGTGAATCCGAATGTTTACCTGGCATTCCGAAACATTGATGGTAACGACCTAAGCTAGCGACATCGAAACCAACCCGATCAACTCTTGTAAATGTAAAACTATCTCAGCCACAGGGTCATGAGTCTGAGAGACTGTAGTACAATGCACAGGGCGTACACACAGTGAAGATCTTCTGTCAGTTATCACTGGGATGCACTTGAATGTGCTCTCTCGAGATGTTTCGCCACTAGTGTTTGAACTGTGCGTGTTTTCCTGTCGTCCAGATAAACCACTTAGCGGCTCGTTAGATACAAGAAGTGGCTTGTCTGTACATCAATTCATGCCGTCCGATTACGGCAATAGACAGGTTAAACGAATACGCCAATGCACAAGTTATTTGGAGACGCCAATGCACAATATATTTGGAGACGCCAATGCACAAGTCATTTGGAGACGCCAATGCACAAGTTATTTGGAGACGCCAATGCACAAGTTATTTGGAGACGCCAATGCACAAGATAATTCTCAGAACGGGTCACCTTTAAAATATCCCACGGCATGGAAATAATCTATTATTTATTATTGTTTTTTTTTTCTTTTTCTTTTTTTGGAAAGACCCCGAGCAAACCTGTAGATAACTAAAACCGACCGACCTGCCAGTTCGTGTCAAGATGGTGAGCTACTTTCGGATACATGTTTTTGATCATCGCGACCACCTTGACATGGGCTGGGGTTTGAACTTTTGGAATGCCCACTTTTAACAGTCTTGTATTTGGTTCCGTTATCTCCCGATGAAAGCGCCGGGGTACAGCACGGGATGTAATTCAATTCCGAACGGAATGTTACAACTGCAAGAAACCTCTGCCTACAACAACAACAACAACCACCCACTTGCGGCATGACGTCATTGGCACATCTTTAACGATGGCGCGCGGGCAACACTACCGAGATGCTCATTCGTTATATGGAGGATACTTTTTTTACTTTTTTGTTTTAACCACTGGCTCTTTTTGCGAGCGCCATGAGCACCATCTGGATATGGGTTTAAATAAAATAATACACTAAAATAATGGGGGTCTGGGGGAGGGTTCGTGTTTGGCTTCGAAGTTTGACCTACGCATAGTTGCTTTACGTCAATTGGGGACCCATCAACTTCAAACTGGAACGCTTCAATGAAGCAGACTCAGTTGTTTCTAACATTGTAGTCAGCAAGGAGGATAAGAAAGATGATCCCGATGCATAAACACACCCACTATGAACACACCCATCATGAACATACTCATCATTAATACACCCACTATGAACACACCCACTATGAACACACCCATCATGAACATACTCATCATTAATACACTCACTATGAACACACCCACTATGAACACACCCATCATGAACATACTCATCATTAATACACCCACTATGAACACACCCACTATGAACACACCCATCATTAATACACCCACTATGAACACACCCACTATGAACACACCCACTATGAACACACCCACTATGAACACACCCACTATGAACACACCCATCATGAACACACCCATCATAAACACACCCATCATAAACACACCCATCATAAACACACCCATCATAAACACACCCATCATAAACACACCCATCATGAACAAACACACCCATCATGAACAAACACACCCATCATGAACAAACACACCCACCATGAACACACCCATCATGAACACAGTCATCATAAACAAACACACCCGTCATGAACACACCCATCATGAACACCACTCATGCTAAACGTTATAAAAGGAGTCAACAAACAAATACAAGGAAATGTGGTTCATCTTCTCAACAAAAAATATCTTTAAAATAAAACATGTAGTCTGCCACAATGATTATTATCCCTGTTACGACACAGTAATTTCCGATTCATTTGTGAAAATAGCATGATGTCACGTTGTTGTATGACAGACAACTAAGGCACAAACTAAGACACATGCAAACTAAGACACATCGAACTAAGACACAGACGTAACATTTACCTCAGTTCTCCAGTCGTCATCCAAATCATCATCACTGCTGTACATACACTCAAACATACTGATATCCTCACAGTATCCTCCAACTTGTCCGGTTAAGATATCCTCACAGTATCCCCCAATTTGTCCGGTAAAGATATCCTCACAGTATCATTGTAAGTTAATCTCACCAGTTGATGTCTCCTCACAGTATCATCTCACCAGTTGACCCTGTCCTCGCCGCTGTGCGGCCACTGACGCCAACACTTGAATGTATCCCAGAAATCTTCGTCTTCAGCAGAATTGATCTTTCCCAATGATCGAGTTAGTAACTGAGTATTTGGTTTGTATGAGGCTAGCGCTGAACTCGTCCACCGATACACTTCTGTTACTAATATGCTGAGCCTATGGAATCGTCGTGAAGCCGCCTGTTGTCAAATGATGTAACCAGCTAGCACATGAGCATCAGTCATTTAGTCTACACCACTGCAAGAGGAAGCTAATTGGAAACAAGCCACATCCACATAGACTTGACACACACGCCCATATGTGAGCATGAGACGTCAGTAAAAAAAAAACTTCAGACCAAACGAAAAAAAACAACAAACAAAAAAACAACAACAAACAAACAAACAAACCGGACGTGAGATGAGCGAGATGGTATCTATAGACGTCAGCTTAAACAACAACAACATGATGTGGACGAGTGCCAACAAGCATCCCTCTATAACTAAAGTAACTCTTCCATCTACCTGTCCAAAACAGAATGACAATTGTAACAGACCTGCGGTATTTAAGAAGAGATCTTTCTTGAATGATCTACAGAAAGAGTCCGCTGACATGGGCCGCCATTCCATTAACTTGAACCAACTGAACAAATTCAATTGCACTATACACAATAGAATAGAAACATATCACCATTATCGGGGCAATACACAGGTGTGACACAAATCTCTGGTTCGAGCCATTGGACAGGTGTGCCGAGGTGTACCGGAAGCCAAAAGCAATCGAATGACGGGCGATAACAAAACTACTCCCATTGAAATTTCTAGTAGTACAATGAGGTGTCGGCTAACGTAAGAATGTTTTGATAGCACATAATACATTGGAGTTGGTGGTTGGTTAGGTTAGAAAGCGTGTGTGGGCGGGGGGGGGGGGGGGGGGGGGGGGGGGGGGGGGGGGGGGGGCCAGAGACTGAGATGGGTGTAGGGCCTGTTTAGTCTCCACCACGGACCCGAGGCAACATTTCCATACAATGAAGAGCCTTCCAAAGATGACCGGGCCAACGGAGTCACATCCACAAGATCACGTCCACACCAAGACCACACGCGAACAAGACAATGGACAGTCACGTAACGACACTGGACCTTTCCTTCGGCAATCTAGTGTACGACTATGGTGGAGAAATTTCAGAGATACGTGGACATGACCGATTTCAACTAGACAAGAGATAGTGAGTCACGTGGAAACAAACACTGGGAGTAGGGGTTGGAGGCTTGTGACATCTAGTTATAAAGTCTTGTTTATGGTTGAGGCTTTTGGCATTTAGTTATAAAGTCTTGTTTATGGTTGAGGCTTTTGGCATTTATTTATAAAGACTTGTTTATGGTTGAGGCTTTTGGCATTTATTTATAAAGACTTGTTTATGGTTGAGGCTTTTGGCATTTAGTTATAAAGACTTGTTTATGGTTGAGGCTTTTGGCATTTAGTTATAAAGACTTGTTTATGGTTGAGGCTTTTGGCATTTAGTTATAAAGTCTTGTTTATGGTTGAGGCTTATGGCATTTAGTTATAAAGTCTTGTTTATGGTTGAGGCTTATGGCATTTCGTTATAAAGACTTGTTTATGGTTGAGGCTTATGGCATTTAGTTATGTCTTGTTTATGGTTGAGGCTTATGGCATTTCGTTATAAAGACTTGTTTATGGTTGAGGCTTATGGCATTTAGTTATGTCTTGTTTATGGTTGAGGCTTTTGGCATTTAGCTATAAAGTCTTGTTTATGGTTGAGGCTTATGGCATTTCGTTATAAAGACTTGTTTATGGTTGAGGCTTTTGGCATTTAGCTATAAAGTCTTGTTTATGGTTGAGGCTTATGACATTTGGTTATAAGTGTTGATTTTAATGGTTCAGGCTTCTGCTACCCTCCCAGATACTACTACTCATCTAAGCGCTTTTTAAAAATTATATTGTTTTTTTCTTTTGTTTGTTCGCTGACGAAGGCTTCCTGCCGAAGCCTTAGAGAGTTCTTAAGTCATTTTACTGTCTACATGGCTTTAAATAGTTTAAATAAGTTGGTTAGTGCACGTCAGGAAATATAATGGAGATGTCCTGGGAAACTTACTTTTTTGGATGGTTTCAGAAAAATAAATAGAAATTGGGGGGGGGGGGCGCTCTTATGGGGGTGCTATTCTAGGGGTTCCTTCCTTTTTAGTGCACGTCAGGAAATATAATGGAGATGTCCTGGGAAACTTACTTTTTTGGATGGTTTCAGAAAAATAAATAGAAATTGGGGGGGGGGGGCGCTCTTATGGGGGTGCTCTTCTAGGGGTTCCTTCCTTGGCACGCGTAGCGATTTTCAACTGGACGCGGGAGAAGAAAAATGACCATATATGACTTATTTTTTTTATACGTCTTAAACTGTATCATTTTCTTGTCTCCCTTAATTAATATATGTCCAAAAAACTAAATTCTAATTTTGGCCATTAGTATTTAGGGCGTTTGCGACAAATTTGACTATTTTTTCTTCTTAATTATTGTTCAAATTTTTACATTTTTTCTTTTCCTTTTTGTGCTCTTATTATGTATTCCGCAATTTTGTTGCTAGCCGGAAGTTATTGGCACGCTAATGCTCAAAGATTGCCGCCCCCTGTTCTAGGAAACGTGAGTTACGTGTTCTCTACACACACACACACACGCACACACACACCTCCAAGGATAACATAGTTCAAATTATCTGCGTCCATCCCATCCCTTGGCACAAATAGGTGCTGACATAAGATAGTGACAGTGCTTTCAAAGAATAGTATCATTTAGTTTTCAGCTAAATGTCACAACATGAACTCTGATGCTGCTGAAAACGTCCATCACGTGGTCCAGGAAAAGGGTGGGACTCAAGTGGTCAGACACAACAAGCCGCGGGACTTAGATATTTGTTAGGAACATTTCAAACTCGAGACCGTTTGACGGGAGATGTTTTATAATTAGTTACACAAAGTACACCGTGTGTGTCGTCAATGCTGATTGTACTTGTAGAATGACATAAACAGATCACATCCACATAGAATGACATACACAGATCACATCCACATAGAATGACATACACAGATCATCTCCACATAGAGTGACATAAAAAGATCATATCCACATAGAATGACAAAAAAAGATCATCTCCACATAGAATGAAATAGATAATCTCCACATAGAATAGCATAGACATATCACATCCACATAAAATGACATACACAGATCACATTCACATAGAATGACACACACAGATAATCTCCACATAGAGTGACATGCAAAGACCATATCAACAAAGAATGACATACACAGACCATCTCCACATAGAATGACATATACAGATCATCATCTTCACATAAAATGACTTATACAGATCATCTCCACAGATTAACATACACAGATCATCACATAGAACGACATACACATATTATCACAAAATGGAATACACAGATCATCACATAGATTGACATACACGGATCATCTCCACAAATATGACATACACAAATCATCTCCACATAGAATGACATACACATATCATCACATAGAATGACATACACAGATCATCACAAAGAATGACACACAGATCGTCAAATAGAATGACCTACACAGATCATCCCATAGCATGACCTACACAGATCATCTCCTTAAATTTCCCGGCATTCCCAAGCACCGGCCTACTCCACAGGTCAAAGTTTAAAGACAAGCTCCAAGCACATGCCCACTGCTGCCACCCAGAGAGTTGAGCATTCCCTTGGTGATGATATTCCCTTATCACAAATAACCATCTCGGATGGCTACACAAATAACCATCTCGGATGGCTACACAAATAACCATCTCGGATGGCTACACAAATAACCGTCTCGGATGGCTACACAAATAACCATCTCGGATGGCTACACAAATAACCGTCTCGGATAGCTACACAAATAACCGTCTCGGATAGCTACGGGCCTAGTATGAGATATGGGCACAGACGCGGAGAGTGACGTGCGGGATAAGTAGACAATAGCTCACGCCAACAGAGAGATCTTTACCACGGAGGGTTGGCTAAACCAGGGAATAAGTTCTCTTGTCCAATAAAGTACTATCATTATTAGAGTCAAGCGTGATGCGTGGGAGCTATTCATTTAAACGGACCTATGTTTTTGATACGTCATGCTATGTCTGGACTATGGTGGTAGTGTTATGTCTGGACTAAGGTGGTTAGAGACCGACCGAAAATAGGCCTTAAGTTTAAAATGACTTTCGGCTGAAACCGAAAATAGGCCGAAAGTTTAAAATGACTTTCGGACGAAACTGAAGCGGAAACTGAATTATTTAGGTATTTTGAAATTCGTTCCCGCATGCATTCTGCATACATCGAAAATGATGGGGGAAAGTATAAATATTTACATTATTTTTATAAAAAATGAAATGATCGTGAATATTTATAAATAAAGATCTAATATAACATCTTGTTGTTAAAGATCGTTTAGTTTTTTTTAAAGATCGCTTAGTTTTTTGTTAATGATCGCTTTATTTGTTCTTAAAGATCGGTTAGTTTGTTCCTAAAGATCGCTTAGTTTGTTGTTAAAAATCGTTTCTTTTGTTTTTTAAGATCGCTTAGTTTGTTCTTAAAGATCGCCTAGTTTGTTCTTAATGATCGCTTAGTATTTGTTAAAAGATCTTTTAGTTTGTTGTTAAAGATCATTTAGTGTTTTTTTTTAAAATATCGCTTTGTTCATAAAGATCATTGATTTTGTTCTTAAATATTACATAGTTGTTTTTAAAGATCATTCAGCTTGTTCTTAAAGATCATTTAGTTTGTTTTATAGATCTTTTAGTTTGTTATTAAAAGTCGTTTAGTTTTTTCTTAAAGATTGCTTATTTTGCTGAAGATCGCTTAGTTTTTTCATAATTTTTCATAATTATTTTGTTCTTACAGATAATTGATTTTGTTTCTTAAGATCGATTAGTTTGTTCTTAAAGATCTTTTAGTTTATTCCTAAAGAACATGTAATTGCTTAGTTTATTCTTATAAATTGTTTAGTTTACTATTAAAGATTTTTTTTTGTTCTTTAAGATCATTTAGTTCGTTCTTAAAAATCGTTTTGTTTGTTCTTAAAGATCGCTTAGTTTGTTTTAAAGATCGTTTGGTTTTTTCTTTAAGATCGTTTGACTTTTTATTAAAGATCGCTTAGATTGTTCTTAAAGATCTTAGTATGTTTTAAAGATCGTTTGGTTTTTTCTTTAAGATCGTTTGACTTTTTATTAAAGATCGCTTAGATTGTTCTTAAAGATCTCTTAGTATGTTTTAAAGATCGTTTGGTTTTTTCTTTAAGATCGTTTGACTTTTTATTAAAGATCGCTTAGATTGTTCTTAAAGATCTTAGTATGTTTTAAAGATCGTTTGGTTTTTTCTTTAAGATCGTTTGACTTTTTATTAAAGATCGCTTAGATTGTTCTTAAAGATCTTAGTATGTTTTAAAGATCGTTTATTTTGTTCTCAAAGTTTGCTTAATTTGTTCTTAAAGATCGCTTAATTTGTTTTTAAAGATTGTTTAGTTTGTTCTTAAAGATCACTTAATTTGTTCTTGAAGATCGTTTAGTTTGTTCGTCAATGTTGCTTAGTTTGTTGTTAAATATTTCTTTCGCCGAGTATTAGATGACCGAAAACATCAGTCGGCCGAAAGTCTAAGTCAATTTCAGCCGAAACCGAAAAAAAAAACAACGAAATTTAACTTTTCTCTTTCGGCCAAAGCCGAAATTAAGCCGAAGGTTAACTTTCAGTTTCGGCCGAAACCGAAACTTGGAGGAAAGTGATAAAATGGCCACTTTCATCGCCGAAACCGAAGCCGAAATTCAGTCGGTCTCTAATGGTGGTAGTGCTATGTCTGGACTATGGTGGTAGTGGTATGTCTGGACTATGGTGGTAGTGTTGTGTCTGGACTATGGTGGTAGTGTTATGTCTGGACTGTTGTGGTAGTGTTGTGTCTGGACTATGTGCATCGTGGTAGTGTTGTCTGGACTATGGTCGTAGTGTTGTGTCTGGACTGTGGTCGTAGTGTTGTGTCCGGACTGTAGTCGTAGTGTTGTGTCTGGACTGTGGTCGTAGTGTTGTGTCTGGACTGTGGTCGTAGTGTTATGTCTGGACTGTGGTCGTAGTGTTATGTCTGGGCTATAGGCGTAGTGTTGTGTCTGGACTGTGGTCGTAGTGTTGTGTCTGGACTGTGGTCGTAGTGTTGTGTCTGGACTGTGGTCGTAGTGTTGTGTCTGGACTGTGGTCGTAGTGTTGTGGCTGGACTGTGGTCGTAGTGTTGTGTCTGGACTGTGGTCGTAGTGTTGTGTCTGGACTCTAGTCGTAGTGTTGTGTCTGGGCTGTGGTCGTAGTGTTGTGTCTGGACTATGGTCGTAGTGTTATGTCTGGACTATGGTCGTAGTGTTGTGTCTGGACTGTGGTCATAGTGTTATTTCTGGACTGTGGTCGCAGTGTTGTGTCTGGACTGTGGTCGTAGTGTTGTGTCTGGACTGTGGTGGTAGTGTTGTGTCTGGACTGTGGTGGTAGTGTTGTGTCTGGACTGTGGTCGTAGTGTTGTGTCTGGACTGTGGTCGTAGTGTTGTGTCTGGACTGTGGTCGTAGTGTTGTGTCTGGACTGTGGTCGTACTGTTGTGTCTGGACTGTGGTCGTACTGTTGTGTCTGGACTGTGGTCGTAGTGTTGTGTCTGGACTGTGGTCGTAGTGGTGTGTCTGGACTGTGGTCGTAGTGTTGTGTCTGGACTGTGGTCGTAGTGTTGTGTCTGGACTGTGGTCGTAGTGTTGTGTCTGGACTGTGGTCGTAGTGTTGTGTCTGGACTGTGGTCGTAGTGTTGTGTCTGGACTGTGGTCGTAGTGTTGTGTCTGGACTGTGGTCGTAGTGTTGTGTCTGGACTGTGGTCGTAGTGTTGTGTCTGGACTGTGGTCGTAGTGTTGTGTCTGGACTGTGGTCGTAGTGTTATGTCTGGGCTATAGGCGTAGTGTTGTGTCTGGACTGTGGTCGTAGTGTTGTGTCTGGACTGTGGTCGTAGTGTTGTGTCTGGACTGTGGTCGTAGTGTTGTGTCTGGACTGTATGCATGGTGGTTGTGTTATGTATGTCTACATAAAGAGTAAGAATCTTAAAAGAAACCCCTCCAATGTTTTGTTTAAAGGGATGTGAGTAGTTTTAGTGAGTGGCGGTCAGAGTAAAGAAAGATTTCAGTTAAAGCATATTCAATCTATTCTAAAGTGGGCACATTGTGGGACTACTGACATGTAACTAATCGACTGATGCATCCTGCTTTGAACAAAATCAACACGCTATAATCCAGGGCATAAGGCGATGAGTTCCAGAAGATGCCACGACACGCGTGAGTCACGGTGGTAGAAATGTCACGGGTGGCGCCCAGTTATAGAACTACATAAAGTACACGAGGCTGGGCCAGTCAGACCTAAAGCACTTGGTTAACATGGTGTTGTGGTGCTCAATGGAACATATGATCAGTGGATGATATAGAACTACATCAAGTACACGAGGCTGGGCCAGTCAGACCTAGAGCCCTTGGTTAACAGGGAGTTGTGGTGCTCAAAGAAATAAGTCAATCAGGTCAACAAGATCGTGTGATTCTAAAAACTACAAGTCGTGAAGTGGACTCAGTGTTGAACAGTGGACCCAGTGTTGAACAGTGAACCCAGTGCTGAACAGTGGACCCAGTGTTGAACAGTGGACCCAGTGTTGAACAGTGGACCCAGTGTTGAACAGTGAACCCAGTGCTGAACAGTGGACCCAGTGTTGAACAGTGGACCCAGTGTTGAACAGTGGACCCAGTGTTGAACAGTGGACCCAGTGTTGAACAGTGGACCCAGTGTTGAACAGTGGACCCAGTGTTGAACAGTGGACCCAGTGTTGAACTGTGGACCAAGTGTTGAACAGTGGACTCAGTGTTGAACAGTGGACCCAGTGTTGAACAGTGGACCCAGTGTTGAACAGTGGACCCAGTGTTGAACAGTGGACCCAGTGTTGAACTGTGGACCAAGTGTTGAACAGTGGACTCAGTGTTGAACAGTGGACCCAGTGTTGAACAGTGGACCCAGTGTTGAACAGTGGACCCAGTGTTGAACAGTGGACCCAGTGTTGAACTGTGGACCCAGTGTTGAACTGTGGACCCAGTGTTGAACAGCGGACCCAGTGTTGAGCAGTGGACTCAGTGTTGAACAGCGGACCCAGTGTTGAGCAGTGGACTCAGTGTTGAACAGTGGACCGGACGGTTAATAGCGTGACAAAGTGCGGTCTGGGCTCACTAAGCTTCCAATTTACATTTTACAACACCTCACTACATTTACAGCATCAACACAAAATTGACTCATTCTAGCGGCCCTAAAAACATAGGGCCAGGTCAATAGATTAAACGAAAGGTGAGGTGAGTAGTTTTGTAACCAGTGTAGACTGAGCTGAGCTTTGTAGCCAGTGTAGACTGAGCTGAGCTGAGGTTTGCAGCTAGTGTAGGCTAAGCTGAGCTGATGTTTTGTAGCCAGTGTAGACTGGGCTGAGTTAATGTTATGTAAATGAAATATGAGAACAAGGTATTCTTAACTTGAATGCATAGACAGGATAAAAGATTAGGACGTTTGGGCTTAGAGCCTTCATCAGCAAACAAGACAAACAGAAGTATGACAAGCAACAGAACACATTGATTTTGTTTAAACTTGAGAGATTTCCTTTTCTAGAGACTTTTTTTTATTTATAACAAAGATTAATCTAGAGGCAGGACACGTAATCGGGAGTAAATAAAAATACCGTGTTGAAGTCAACTAACGGAATCCTATCTGAAGTCAACTAACGGAATCCTAACTGAAGTCAACTAACGGAATCCGAACTATTTCATCTCGACGTTGTGCTATTGTAACAACTGTGTCTTTCGCCCCTGGCCTACAAACAGGAGGAAACAACTGGAAAGCCTTGAAAACTGGAATTTTTGTGTAGTAATTAAATAGCCATTAATAACGTCCGTGGGCGGCTCGGGGCTAGTGTGGGGGTGGGGTCAAGCCTGGACCAGACACAAATAATGACACAACCAACAACCCACAGGACGCCCTTGATCGGTCGCAGTGGTTGAGAAGCACATTGTTCAACCGTGATGATTAGGGGCGTCACTGACAGGTTACAACCGTTGGTCAACAGCTGTCGGGATCTTCGGACTGAGAAATGAAAGGCCTCTGGTGAGATCTTACTTTTACGTTAACCGACGGAGCCACCAGCAGCCGACTGAGTGCATGCTGGTCATGTGGTGTGTAGTGAGTGGCTTACACGTGAAACAATGCAAACAGTCGCTTGAGCCAGTAGGCGGCTTTAACATCAACACTATCAAACTAGTAGACCCAAGAAAACGGTCAACATTGAGCCGCTGACGGCACACCGTGAGGATCACTCCGAGGCGGCCTGGTTCAAGTTGGTTCTTCCCCCTTTGTGTGTGTCAGTGTGATGTCACAAACCGGACAGATGGCCGAAATGAATACGTCGATACGTGAGTTGCTTTGCTGGAGGACAATGTGATCCAAAGTCCGTGGGAAGACCTGATCAACCCGTAGAAAGAAAGTGTGGTGGGGGGGGGGGGGTCAGATAAGTACTAGGTAACTGAAAACACACATCATGCCACCACAACGTAAACCTGGCCATAATCAGCGCAACGCTAAGTGGTCATAGATGTTTACACATCATACAACATCAAAGCCCTCTCATCATCAGTTCAATGATGGATGTCACAACAACATAACGCTGGGACCATCAGTTTAATGATGGGAGTGACTGGTGTTAAAACATCATCAGTTGCGACTTAGCCGGTGAAAAAAAAATATGCCAGACTGAGATTGTCGATGTCCTAGAAGTTCTTTGTGTCGAGCAAGTCCTCCTGGTGAGATGGTGTACTGCCAGGTCCAGACGAGTGGACACTGGTGACGCACACCCAATCTATAGTTCTGGTGGAGGTGAAGTGTTTTTGGTTGGTTTTTTTTTTTTTTTGGGGGGGGGGGGATCTCAATGCTATGAAATGCTATGATTTGTAAAACTAAGTGAGAGACAAGGAAAGATTAGTCAATGCTTGGTAAAACTAAGTGAGAGACAAGGAAAGTTTAGTCAATGTTTGGTAAAACTAAGTGAGAGACAAGGAAAGTTTAGTCAATGTTTGGTAAAACTAAGTGAGAGACAAGGAAAGATTAGTCAATGTTTGGTAAAACTAAGTGAGAGACAAGGAAAGTTTAGTCAATGTTTGGTAAAACTAAATGAGAGACAAGGAAAGATTAGTCAATGTTTGGTAAAACTAAATGAGAGACAAGGAAAGATTAGTCAATGTTTGGTAAAACTAAGTGAGAGACAAGGATAGATTAGTCAATGTTTGGTAAAACTAAGTGAGAGACAAGGAAAGATTAGTCAATGTTTGGTAAAACTAAATGAGACATAAGAAAGATTAGTCAATGTTTGGTAAAACTAAATGAGAGACAAGGAAAGATTAGTCAATGTTTGGTAAAACTAAGTGAGAGACAAGGAAAGATTAGTCAATGTTTGGTAATACTAAGCGAGAGACATAAGAAAGATTAGTCAATGCTTGGTAATACTAAGTGAGAGACATAAGAAAGATTTGTCAATGTTAGGTAAAACTAAGTGAGAGACAAGGAAAGATAAGTCAATGTTTGGTAAAACTAAGTGAGAGACAAGGAAAGATTAGTCAATGTTTGGTAAAACTAAATGAGAGACAAGGAAAGATTAGTCAATGTTTGGTAAAACTAAGTGAGAGACAAGGAAAGATTAGTCAATGTTTGGTAATACTAAGCGAGAGACATAAGAAAGATTAGTCAATGCTTGGTAATACTAAGTGAGAGACATAAGAAAGATTTGTCAATGTTAGGTAATACTAAGTGAGAGACATAATAAAGACCAGTCTATGCCAGACACACTAAGTTAGAGACAAGTGTTGTCTCGAAATATCAACTGGCCAAACTTGATACTCAAAAGCTCATCTCTGACTACAAATTCAAATCTCGACCGTCACCTCTGACTACAAATTCAAATGTCGACCGTCACCTCTGACTACGGACAATATAGATTCAATCTCCAAATGATGTCCTGAGTAAATCCATGCCAGTGCTTTGTATCACATGGTGTTGAATCGGTCGCCCTTTAGATAGTCCAACCTAAACAAGCACGAGACACACAGTAGACAATGAAAGAAACCGAAAAACTCGTGTCACACACGATGACAACACCAGTGTGTGTGTGTGTGTTTACCTGAGCCTCAAAACAAACACATCAGAAGCACGAGCAATAAGAAGCACTTCACATTATCCCACAGCTAAGCCCACAATCAACATCAGGCCTAAGCTATATTTCCAGTTCATCAATTCCACAAAAATCACCGGTTTGATAAGACCAAAGTAAGCCAACTGTTAACACTGGATGCCGCCACCAATCACATGAGGCGATGACGGTGGTGGGGATGATATCCAACCAGAGAGACGCCTCCACCGACTCCCAGCAGTCGCTGACTCCTGGCAAATGACGACGTGAACAAATGGCCAACTTATATAAGTATACGGCCCATTTTAAAAGCAGGGATTCTAAACAAGTTGATACGTGGCTCAAACTTCCACTGGGACAATGAGCTCGAAATGTACCAACTGTTAATTTAATCATGTATTACATTCTAATGGAAATCTTCCTTCAAATAATAATAATCTATTTTTTTTTACTCTTAACATGACACTAAAAAAGTAGACAGGAACGGGGAGGCGTTGACCCTTCACGGTTTAGGAACCACTGGTATCTATGATGGCAAGTCTACAGCATCTGGCATCAATGTGATAGATGTGGCTCGTAGATAGCATACCCTGCCCCACCCTGGTTGGGTGAGTGTAGGTTGGAGCTGGCATGCCACGACCCTTTCAATGCAGAATTAGAATGGACCACATCAGTTTGACTGCAGTGTTAGGTGTGCATATATAGAGAGATATATGGGCGAAAACCAGGCCAGTAATTCAATCTGTTGAATTAGGATATTTTTCGACCGGACCATCTATTAGGAAATTCACGGAAGACATTTTGTTTCCTTTTAGGTACTGACACATAGTAACAAATCTATATTGTGTTAAGATAACTATCTTCATAATATAGGTAACTAAACTTACGACTGATTTCAGTGGTCAAAGGTCACCCCGGCGGCACTGTTTGGGGTGCATAGATTACATAATATATTATATGTGGACATTATAAAAATGATGTGTGTCAGAGGGGGGGGGGGTGCACTTTTGACAGGTTACCCCAGGTGGCGCTTGGTCAAGGTAAGCCAGTGAATACATCAACGGAGTCCTCCCAGGAAACTTACAATAGTGCACCATTAACTACTGGCACGAACAATTTTAGAGCATTGATTTTACATACTGGGTGCACCCTCCCTGGGTCCGCCGTTGGAGAGTGGAATTAGCCTAAATGACACCGATTTATCAACTACAAGTGTGATATCGGTACAGAACACATGATCACTCCAACCAGTTATCATGAATAAATGGACACCAGCATTCCATTGCACGCGTGCGGCAGCCACCGTGTAGCAGCACTGCAAGCATGGGTGGACGGACGTCAAACCTTCTACACCAGCGGTTCTCAACCTGTGGGTCGCGACCCCTTTGGGGGTCGAATGACTCTGTCCCAGGAGTCGCTTAAGACCACCGGAAAACACATATACTCTACAGTTAAGAGTGGAGTCCCAATGTAGGCTGACCTCAGTACGGACAGAGTGGAATCCCAATGTAGGCTGATCTCAGTATGGACAGAGTGGAATCCCAATGTAGGCTGATCTCAGTATGGACAGAGTGGAATCCCAATGTAGGCTGATCTCAGTATGGACAGAGTGGAATCCCAATGTAGGCTGATCTCAGTATGGACAGAGTGGAATCCCAATGTAGGATGACCTCAGTATGGACAGAGTGGAGTCCCAATGTAGGATGACCTCAGTACGGACAGAGTGGAATCCCAATGTAGGCTGACCTCAGTATGGACAGAGTGGAGTCCCAATGTAGGATGACCTCAGTATGGACAGAGTAGAGTCCCAATGAAGGCTGACTTCAGTATGGACAGAGTGGAATCCCAATGTAGGCTGACCTCAGTATGGACAGAGTGGAGTCCCAATGTAGGTTGACCTCAGTACGGACCGAGTGGAGTCCCAATGTAGGCTGACCTCAATACGGACCGAGTGGAGTCCCAATATAGGCTGACCTCGGTATGGACAGAGTGGAGTCCCAATGTAGGCTGACCTCGGTATGGACAGAGTGGAGGTAGCAAACAAGATTTTGTGTTTAGTAACATACTTGAGTCGACCAGTGCCAGAGGCGGGAACATAAACGAACAGCTCTGTACACCTACCGCGATGAAGTAGTCACCTTGACCACTGTATAATTGCTTACTTGACAAACAAAAACTACCCCCACCCCACCCCACGGTATCCACATGCTGGGTGACCAAACGGTGTAAACTGCGCTAATCCCAAGCGTTGTTTTGTTGCCTTCCTTTTTCAGGAGCCCAGTCCCCAGCAAAAGACTAGACAAGCAACAACACCACCAGCACCCCAAGTGGATGGGACGCGTTATCCGTGAATGGCGACTCATTTAAGACATGGCCAACTCTGAGCTCAACACCGCAGATGGAGTCCAGTAGGCGGCAGGACACTGACACAACGAACACTCCGAGAGCTCCCGAGATGTGGGGGACAGTGAGACACAAGAAACCCTGCTGGTCACCCACTGCATCCTTGTCTATGTCCAGTCGTCTTGACGAAGTCTTGCCATTGGAACAAAAAAAGCAAGAGAGTGGCGAATCGAGGCAACTCTCCCTCACTTTGTAGCAGACACAGATCAGCTCAAGGCTACCGCCGCTCAAGGCTACCGCCGCTCAAGGCTACCGCCGCTCAAGTCGAAGCCACGGCCATCATCCTATGCGAAGGACGAACAATTCAATAAAATAATACTACTACCACCCATGGTTCTTTGACCCATGATTCTTTAACCCGTGGTTCTTTAACCCATGGTTCTTTCACCCATGGTTCTTTAACCCATGGTTCTTTAACCCATGGTTCTTTAACCCATGGTTCTTTAACCCATGGTTCTTTAACCCATGGTTCTTTATAACCCATGGTTCTTTAACCCATGGTTCTTTAACCCATGGTTCTTTAACCCATGGTTCTTTAACCCATGGTTCTTTAACCCATGGTTCTTTCACCCATGGTTCTTTAACCCATGGTTCTTTAACCCATGGTTCTTTTCTCTTAGTTCCGGGACAACTTAACAAAACCCAAAAACGTGTCTGTGACGCGAATATCTACGTGATGGGTGAGGGTATCTACGCAACATTAGAGTACAACACCTACACAGCCAACTGTAACTTTATGGCTACATGGGGGACACAAAGGATACCTTACTTGGCACGATACCTTGTGGACAGTAGGGACGTGATGGGTGAGGGTATCTACGCAACATTAGAGTACAACACCTACACAGCCAACTGTAACTGTATGGCTACATGGGGGACACAAAGGATACCTTACTTGGCACGATACCTTGTGGACAGTAGGGACGTGATGGGTGTGACCGGTCCCCACCCACCACAAACTCCCAACAGTATTAAGTGGGGCGAATCTTGTGTTTCTCAACGTACCGGCCTCGCGTGACATGACCTGTATTAGAACCAGGCGATTTGGGGGGGGGGGGGCGACGACGACTAAATAGCCGAGGACGTTCGGAGCGAGGGGTCAACAACAAGCAAACAGGCGTGTGTGATCTTCGCCGAGTAATAGTGTACCCCAGGTCAGATTCGGTGTAGTTAAGCCAGGGATACCCCACCCCCTGCCCATTGGCTACCAACGTGTGACCCGCGCCCTGTTGGCGTCCACAAGACGATCTGACCTAAACACTAAACATACAGAGTAAGAAGATACTTTGGTTTACAGACATTGTTGAGAATGAACGTACCGCACTGTGTCTATTAATTTAGTTGGACCAACTTGGGTTGAGTGATGATACATAGTTATGGGGAAAGCGGTACGGTCCTAGGAATACCAACGGGCTATTTATATCAATCGAATCCTAGAGGTCAAAGGTAAAATGCATCAAAATATTATTTGTAACACTAACTGCATTGTATGCATTGCTCTGCTTGGCTATAGAGGAGCTCCGCTACCAGTGTGCCGCGAGACAATGCTGGGTGTAGCGCGAAGAAACGCCTTCCAGGAGGTGAAAACCGATGAAGAGAAATAAAATTTGTAGAAACAAAAGGGACTACAACTGGCCAATTAACAAGCTTGCAAACTTTTGAAGTCAACCATTTCAGTACACAGTGTACACTGATCTCATCACTTCGTTACAGCATGCAATGTACAGTTATCTCACTGATCTCATCACTTCGTTACAGCATGCAATGTACAGTTATCTCACTGATCTCATCACCTCGTTACAACATGCAATGTACAGTTATCTTACTGATCTCATCACCTCGTTACAACATGCAATGTACATTTATCTCACTGATCTCATCACTTCGTTACAACGTGCAATGTACAGTTATCTCACTGATCTCATCACCTTGCTACAGCATGCAATGTACAGTTATCTCACTGATCTGATCACCTTGTTACAGCATGCAATGTAGTTATCTCACTGATCTCATCACCTCGTTACAACATGCAATGTACAGTTATCTCACTGATCTCATCACCTCGTTACAACATGCAATGTACATTTATCTCACTGATCTCATCACCTCGTTACAACATGCAATGTACAGTTATCTCACTGATCTCATCACCTTGCTACAGCATGCAATGTACAGTTATCTCACTGATCTCATCACCTCGTTACAACATGCAATGTACAGTTATCTCACTGATCTCATCACCTTGCTACAGAATGCAATGTACAGTTATCTCACTGATCTCATCACCTTGTTACAGCATGCAATGTACAGCGATAAAGACGTGTCCCTACCACGCCCCCATCTCTCCCAAGAAGTTCAAGATGATCACGACCACAGCCAGAGGCCCGAGAGCTAAGTCAAATTACAAATTACAATTGGAAAAAAGAGGAGGTATGAAGCAAGGCCGACAGTTGACTTGAAGTTGATGCGAGGTTACCATGCTACGCACTGGGTCAAGTGGAGCTCTGAGTTGAAGTGGCCTGGTTCACTGGATAGGATGGCTGTTGGGATTTAGTGGATATCATCATATCCTTAGGATGCTTCAACAGGCGTGTGGCTTTAATGGTTTATTAACAAATATTTCACTGTCACGAAGTGATTAAACCTGTCTAACGTGATGCGTACCCAATATGTATCGGTTGTGAAACAAGCATAATGGCTACCCTAATACGTATCGGTTCTAAAACAAGCATCATGTATTGGTTGCGAATCAAGAATCATCCATACATCCATCCCTGTGGACTTTGGCCTGCCTCACTGCTTCCTTCCCCTCAGACCTAATGCTTTTCTTGGCCATGCTAGGAAACCTTACCCAAAAATAAAAGTAGCTATCAGGAGAGCTGTAAGGGGCAGCCCTCCACCCACCCTCACCCCCACCCCCCGGGCACGGTTGTTCCAATGGCTAACAACACGGCCATGTAAAAAAAATAATTAATGTTACGAAAGTCAATCAATAGAAACAAGCATCATGGGTAGCCTAATATGTATCTGTTGTGAAACAAGCATCATGGGTAGCCTAATATGTATCGGTTGTGAAACAAGCATCATGGGTAGCCCTATATGTATCGGTTGTGAAACAAGCATCATGGGTAGCCTAATATGTATCGGTTCTGAAACAAGCATCATGGGTAGCCTAATATGTATCGGTTGTGAAACAAGCATCATGGGTAGCCTAATATGTATCGGTTGTGAAACAAGCATCATGGGTAGCCCAATATGTATCGGTTGTGAAACAAGCATCATGGGTAGCCCAATATGTATCGGATTTGAAACTAGCATCATGGGTAGCTCAATATGTATCGGTTGTGAAACAAGCATCATGGGTAGCCCAATATGTATCGGTTGTGAAACCAGCATCATGGGTAGCCCAATATGTATCGGTTGTGAAACAACCATCATGGGTAGCCCAATATGTATCGGATTTGAAACTAGCATCAAGGTTCATTTTGAATTCTTTGGATCACTGGTATTACCCTATTATAATGGCATACCTACAGATACAAATGACAGACAAAAGGTGATATGTCTACAGATACAACTGACAGACAAACGTGACATGTCTACAGATACAACTAACAGACAAAAGTGACATGTCTACAGATACAACTGGTAGACGAAAAAATGAAGGCTGCACAGATTAAAAGAAAGCATGCACCTGTAGTCAATCATTTCAAGAAATCATGCACCTGTAGTCAATCATTCCAAGAAATCATGTACCTGTAGTCAATCATTTCAAGAAATCATGCACCTGCAGTCAATCATTCCAAGAAATCATGCACCTGTAGTCAATCATTCCAAGAAATCATGCATCTGTAGTCAATCATTTCAAGAAATCATGCACCTGTAGTCAATCATTTCAAGAAATCATGCACCTGTAGTCAATCATTTCAAGAAATCATGCACCTGTAGTCAATCATTTCAAGAAATCATGCACCTGTAGTCAATCATTTCAAGAAATCATGCACCTGTAGTCAATCATTTCAAGAAATCATGCACCTGTAGTCAATCATTTCAAGAAATCATGCACCTGTAGTCAATCATTTCAAGAAATCATGCACCTGTAGTCAATCATTTCAAGAAATCATGCACCTGTAGTCAATCATTTCAAGAAATCATGCACCTGTAGTCAATCATTCCAAGAAATCATGCACCTGTAGTCAATCATTCCAAGAAATCATGCACCTGTAGTCAATCATTTCAAGAAATCATGCACCTGTAGTCAATCATTCCAAGAAATCATGCACCTGTAGTCAATCATTTCAAGAAATCATGCACCTGTAGTCAATCATTTCAAGAAATCATGCACCTGTAGACAATCATTCCAAGAAATCATGCACCTGTAGTCAATCCTCCACGTGACATGACATGACATCAGAAAACGTTCCCGCCACTCACTAATTATAGGCTATAAAGTAAGTGCAGATAATGGCACGGGCACGTGGAACAGAGGCAAGGATTCTCAAACGATGTGGCTCACGAGTGAGCGATAATCTCAAAAAACAAACTCTCTAATAGCATTACTTTTAAGCTATACATACAGTGGGTAACAACAAAAGAAAAGTAAGGGGGGGGGGGGTAAATTTAAAAATATCAACTTGCTTTTTTTGCATTCATAATGCATGCTTAGCATCGAAATATTCAGTGGAACGGTCCGCCGCGCCGGGTTGAGAACCATCGCTTTAATTGTTAGATCGTTAGGAAGACGACACCTCACAGAAACAAATGATGCCGCGAATAGCATGAATGGGTTATAAGCAGAAGGGGGACAGGTTCTAAGCTACGAGGGTTGGGGTCCATAAAAGCTGGAATGAAGAACAATTAAGTGACTGAATGTCCTCTATCATAATTTGAGTCTGGGTGAGCAACAAATACGTTAACGGGAGATGGGGGGGGGGGGGGGGAGAAGGGAATAAAGATATGCATCCATTCAATAAAGTCCAGGGAGCAAAGTAAATGTATGAATGTT
>CAXITT010000183.1:1067896-1081665 GCA_964033795.1 Lymnaea stagnalis | reverse complement strand
TGTATGAATGTTCTAATAGACCACCTGTATGAATGTTCTAATAGACCACCTGTATGAATGTTCTAATAGACCACCTGTATGAATGTTCTAATAGACCACCTGTATGAATGTTCTAATAGACCACCTGTATGAATGTTCTAATAGACCACCTGTATAATGTTCTAATAGACCACCTGCATGAATGTTCTAATAGACCACCTGTATGAATGTTCTAATAGTAACAGACCAGCATGGCAGGCGGTCAAAGAATCGGTCCCACAGAACTTGAAGGCATGAACATCTCTGTGAAACACATAAACCAATCACCCAACAACCTTGCCACGTCCGCAACCGATGGGAAGAAGGCTGAAACTTTTAATCAAACATCCAACTTAACAAAATACAGTCAGAAACGATTCCATTTTGACAAGAGAGGCCCCCACGCCAATGAATGACGAAACTTGGCCATCGAAAGAAAGAGACGAGGCGAGGTGTCCCCAACGCTGGTCAGTAATGACAGGAACTGGAGCCACTGTTGTGACTTCTAGCCGGTGTAGAAAAGAAACCTTTCAGTCATCACAATGGCTGGTCTCTATATAGTCGCCTGTTGTCCACGCTCAGAAGTGGGGATGATGAAAGCGACGGTGTAGATAATGGGCCCAGGGGCCAAGCAGCAATTTCTCTTTTCTCGGGGGTTCGATACCCTATTGATCACGTGACGCCCACCCGCCCGCATGATAAAGACCATCTTACTCTCTACGAACCAATGTCTCTAATTTAATGTTAGTTTAGGCGTGACAGTCACGCCCCACCCCCCACCCCCACACGCATTGCTGGTACACATTACACAACACAGAGGGAGTAATGGAGGTGGGTGTCAATGGAACCAAATAAACATGACGGGCGGTAGGGAGAACTGTGTCCTACCCCAAACCCAGCACAATGAGATAAATTACACGAGCTATAATGCAGCCTCCTGACGTGAGGAGATAAAAACTTCACAGCTTTCTATTTATAGGCGGTAGTTTCCCCTTGCCCAACCCGGGAGATGCTTTCGGTCCTATCTCCAGCTTGACCCAGATTCTCAGAGATCTCCAAGATTACTTAATGAATGCATTCGGGGCTGCATGAAATTAAGTAATGAGTTGTGAAGAGTTCTGATTTGGGGGGGGGGGGAAACTGCAGCTCAACTTAAGAAAAACACAGTACACTATTGCAATCAATCAAATCAGGGAGGTGCAATGCAATTTGAAAATGTGGTTGTCATGTTGATGTATGCAGTGTGATACAGTACAGTAAATCAACCTTTTCGACAACCCTAACTGGATGATGGGCAATTATTTAAAGTCCCCTTTTTTTATTACTAATACTATAATAAACTGAGCAGCTCTATTAATACTAAGGCTATCATAGGCTAAGCTTAGTTAGTATTTAAACTTCCTAACCGAAAGCGACACATCTAGTAGAGGAACCAGCCCATTAACACAACACTTCACTCTTTGTCTCCAAATATACGCTCCCCGTTAATGTATCAAAGAGACTCCCGGCATTTGAGAAGGAAAAGAAAAGCCTCATCTCATTTAACATCAAGCAAGGCTAAAGAACAGCTTTTGGCATAGGAGTTGTTTTTTCTTTCTAAGCTTCTCTTAGTTAATTTCTTTCAGTTTATTTTTTTTTTCATTTTACAGTCTACAAATATTTTATAGCTTAATGTTTGTTTAATGCCAGAAAGTGAATTTGAACGAAGCATTATCCAGATTATATGGTGTAAAATATTCCATAATTTAACAATGGAACCTTAAAGAGTAAAAATGAAAGAGTCCTTTTTGATACCATCTCAATATAATCTACTGACGTTGGCATATAATAAAAGAAGATTAGATCATTAAAAGTATACAAAAAGAAATAATACAAATTTTTAAAGTCAGTAGAGAAAAAAACACTCAAAATTTAAATATAAATTTAAACACTCAAATTTAAATCTTGGGCTATACTTAAATGAATATTTATACAAATCTAAAAGCTTGGTCTTGGTGAATAATAAATTATGTTGAAATACAATTTTTAAAAATCTCAAATTTATAATTTAATTATTGAGGCTTTTAACATAAATGTATAATTGTGCAGCAAAACTTATTCAAAGCAGGAAACCAATTTGCCCTAGAAATCAAGTAGACAAATATGACTAAATACAAATGTTCTTGATGCTTTGACCAATCCACTTCTGTTCAGTGACTGTTAGGGTTATTATTTTTATCAATACTACGGATAACAGTGTAAAAAATGAGTGAAAATCAGACCAATAGTTCAGACCCCCAACTAATTGTTGGACCAAGTCTCGCACCCTTACAAAAGTAGCAACCCAGTTTTAAAAAAGAGACTCTCTTTGTAATTCAATAAAAAAATTAGTGAACAGTAGAACTTAGAAACTAAACATGTTACTTACACTTACATAATGTCAAATGTTAAGAAGAAATAATTTTTTTTAACAATTTCATAGTTTCAAAGATAGGCCTATGTTCTGAAAACAACTTTTATTTGCACCCCTTGATTGCCTTGAAATGCCAGACACTCACTCCAGTTTGGGAACCCTGATTTTTCAGCATCAGGCTTATTTGAGACCTGACCAAAGTATTTATTTCCAACTGCTGACTTATTTTACAATTATATTAGTTTAATTTTTTTTGGAAAGCATGGAGCACTATTTCAAACAAGCCTCCCATGGGCAAAAGTATATAAATAAGTGAAGCGTTATACGCAGTCGGCTGCGCATAACCCTGAGAGTTATACGCAATGGACTGCGCATAACCCTGAGGGTTATTCACAGCCGACTGCGTATAACTCTCGGGGTTATACGCAGTCGGCTAGGAATTTAGCCAAATAAGGGTATCAATCGCTTGTTTGGCAATTTTAAAAAAAAAGTATTATGCGTAATGAGCTGCATGATGGGTTGTTTTGTACTAGAACTTTGGATGTGTTGAAATTGAATTAATTTTAATTAATATTGAAATTGATGATAGCAATAGTATTAGTATTAGTGCTATTAGTTTTATTGCTTGTATCTTATATATTATAATTATAAGTATAAGTCAAAGTCTACATTTCGTTGAGTCTAAGCCTAAGTCTAAGATTTTTTAAAAGGCATTTCCATGGTCTAAGTCTAGTTATGTATTTTGATTGATTAGGTTTTTATATGTTGCTATGACCATGTGGTTAGTTTTACTGACTAATTCAGGAAATACATTCTATTTATTTAAAAATTTTTTTTATCATTTATGATTTTTTTTTTTTTGATGACCTAAATGTAACAGTTTTCAGCTTCCATGCAAAACTATAACTGTGTGAAAGTATTACTTACAGTGCCCCCTCTACAGAACCTCTGCCCCCTACAGCGATTTTTTTACTGCTACTCTCAACCCATGATTATAATTATTACTGTAACAGAGAAACATGATTTTAACTGCCACAAAATTAGTTAACAACACAAAATATATGTTAACAACACAAACATATATTTGATAATTATAAGAATAACATTATTATTACATTGGTCAAGTTAATAATTCTTCTCATGTTTTTACATTTTTTAGCCAAAACAAAAGTAAGTTGCCTAGTTGTTTTTGCTTCATTCTCGAGAACAAACATAGCAACTAACACGTATTCTTGGCTTGCCGTTGGCTGGAATTGAACTCAACACCACCAACTTGAAGTTTCGTCAGTTTGTACCATTCGACCACCCAGTCACCCCGATAATGAGGCACCCTTATTGATTGATACTGTAAAACAGGAAGAATATAGACCTCACGTGACTTGCCGACTGCGTATAACTCGCCTGCCTAATAATACTAATATTACTAAATCGATTACTAATTTAGTTAGCTAATAATATAAGCCTATAGTCTAGCAGGCCGATAATATTATTTATATTATATTTAAATACTAAAAGGACCATATAGGTCCTTGGCTCCGATATGCCCAGATGTAGTAGCAGTATGGACATGGACAGCCTGCCCAATTCAAAGAGATATTGATACACATCTATTACAGCTATAATTAGTATAATGGTCGATTTTTTAATGCCTACTGACTACTAAAAAATAGAACTAAATTTGAATGAGGTTCATCCTAAATTTAAAATCTTAGCTAAGTTAGTGGATAGTTTATCTTACACAACGTCACAAACGCAAATTTTTAGGGTTTAGTACTGTTAGGGGTAGGCGCATTCACGGCTCACGGCTTTTTTGTATACAAGTTATTTTGTTTCTTTGATATTGTACTATACCATGTCTTAATAGTTAATTATACTAGTACAGAGTTTGTAAACTCCACGCTACTTGGTTCTATTTAAATGTAATTTGGAGTTTGATGAAATACTCTAGAGTTTCAATGAACTCTTGAATTTGAAGACTGAAGTCCATCAATTTTGATCGTTTTAGTTTTATTTTATCCGATTGATTGATAGTCTTTGAAAATTCAGATTGCAGGAATTGTAGGCTGCATTTCATTGTATTCTTAGCGCTTGAAATATACTTATATATGCACTAAATATAATGTGTTAGCGTAAGATTAGGTCATAAAAATTATTTTTTTAAAAAAGAGGGTAAAAAGAGTTGTTTGTTGACTTACCTGACTGTAAGAGGTGCCACTTTCAGACGCCATTTTGATAGTTCGTATCAGCTCTGGCTCTGTCTTCACACGAAATATGACCGACAAACCTCTCTCTCAGTTGAAGCCTGTAATTTCCCACCACGAAACACTTGAGTTATCCAAAATTATGACATTCAAGTGCCAGAAATGCTTGTATTATGATTACGAAAACTTCATTTGTGAAATGTCCCAGTGAAGGCCGACATTTATCTGGTCACGTGCATTTAGTATCCAATGGAATCATTTGTTTTAGCAAGCACTGGGAAAGACTGTGATTTAATTTGACACAAATCATTGGTTCCCTGTAAAATAATTTCAAAAACTAAAGTGATTTTTATACAAAACAAAATGTTGATAAAGTGGGCGTGGTTACGCGTTTTTATTAACGTTTTGGTGCTCTCTAAAATGTGTATTTTTTGTTCTTCATATTTTTTTAAAACGTAAACATTTTACTTTTAATTTCATAATACCTTGATTTCTTTATTTTTCAATAAGGAACAAGTTACTATAAATACCCCTTTCTTTTTTTTTTCAAATTTATCCAGAAATGTAGGCTACTAATGATATTAGATTCCAGTTCGATTTAATTAAATAAATTATTTATATTCATCTACTCATACGTCAATCAAGTTCTATTTTGTTGAATAATATATCACTTAAATTTACATGTGATATTTGATGGGGAGTTTATTTCTTATCATCAAGAATATTTACTTATGAAGTACCACACCCTTTAAGTTTAAGTGTTAACTGTTTTTTATATTATTTCATTGGACTTTAAATAGCATTGGGAGAGTTTTGTATGCTAACTCCCACTCCCATTCCTTTCCCATCAGGGCCATCATAACATTTCATTCGAAAAAATCCTCTTGCCTTCACCTAGCATGTGAAGTATTATGTTGTGACAACTTGAAAATAAACACAAAACAAAGATCGCATTGCACAAAAACGTGGTTTTTCATTTAGAAGACGCCCTAAAACAAAAATGTGCCTTAGTATAGATACAAGAGACAACAATTAAAATTAAAGTGTTTGAAGAGAACGATATAAAATTACAGAATTTTGGGATTTCGTTGTCTTTCATATTAGCTTCGGTTTTAAAAAAATAGAATATGTGGCTTTTCATCATCATGGGCATGGCAACAGCAGTTGAGTTGATGTGGGAATTCATCGTATGGGATTTTCGCAAATGCAAACTGAATGCCTTTTAGAATTTGCCTTTAAAAATAAATGTTGGGTATGCAGCCCTATTTTACAGAATTAGCCATTAGTGATTTAATAAATAAATTCAATTGAGAGAAAAAAAATGGAATTTTTTTCTTAATTCCAAAATCAACAAATAAATAGAGGTGGATCCGCAGGTACTGTAAAGAGAATCAATATTTCAAAAATTATTATATTATAATTTAAAGTGTTCCTACAATATTGCGAAGCTATATTTCCATTAAGTCAACACAAAAAGTGTGACGTATATCACATACGGAAACGGCTATGTCTGTTGTAGTTGTAGTTTAGTCAAACAACTATGACACGAATGTTAATTTTGTTTACAGTTTTAAAGACATTTAAATAATTAGGAATGCCTAAAGTTGTATCAAAGAGTGTCGTGTGCACCGACACAAAAGACCAAGAAGAGTATCAGGGGGAAAAGCCATTATATGTTTATTATTGCTTATGCGGTCAGATGTCATTGATTCTTGGTGAGTTAAAAATTAAAATTACTTGTTAATTAATTTTTTTTTAACTGACCACTGAACTACATTAGAACTCCGAAATAAAGCAAGGTCGGATAATCTACAAATTGATTTTTAAAAAAAGGTCAAATTCCGCAATTCGCACCACAAATGAGTTGATGTGTACCACAATGAGTTGCTGTGTATTGTAGGCTTCTCTCCATTTTCTTTATTATTGGATCGTTACTAGAATTAAATTTTCTTTAAACTTTAATGTGACATGTAATTTTTTAAAATAAAATTTTATTGGTTGGTTAATTATAATACTTCTATTTTATGGCCCTTTAGAAAATGGGTTCTCAGTATTTTATTGTGTTGATTTTCTGAAAACTTTTGGATTTTCTTTTTGGTGGGACCTGAAAAAATGTGTGTAAAGATGTATTCTAAGAACCTGTAAGTAGGGTTCTCATTATTTTAAAATTATTTTTTTTCTGAATTTTTACACTTTCTTACCATAGTAGCCACACATGTGCTATGGTTGAGGGAAGAGAGCATGTACTGTACCGGCTGAAATTACAGCAGGAAAGGGAGCAATTGCAGGTCATTGAGACTTCTTGCTGCATGTCCAGAGGGATACAATAAAGTAGCTTCATGCACCACAAAATTTACCAGCTTATTCTCTCCATTTCCCCCCCCCCTAACCCTAACCATAACCCCCAATTTTATCAGTGTGTTTTTTTAAATGGCCATAACCTGGTCATGGCAAACAAGATGGCGGCCATGGAAAATAAGTGGCGCGGATTGTGTTTTTTTACCTGAAAAAATCCTGACAATCATTAAACTTATTGTGATTAAGTGATGAATAAACAAAGATTCAATATTAAAATTGATTTGTGACCTATTTGCAGATTGTCCCCTTGAGAAACTTCCATTGCGTAAACGAGATCGAGCACGAGTCATTGATAGCCAGAAGCATGCTCACAAACTGACCTGTGACCCTGATGAGATTGTTTATATCAAGAGGTATACTCGCTACTTTTCCTCTGAATTTTATGGAACAAAAAAGCATCATAAGCACAGAAGATGAAAGCCTTTTTCAAACATTAATGTCATGAAACAACTAATAATTACTTAATTCTTAAGTGTGAGAAGTGTGATAGATTTTTTTTTTTTTTTTAATTTTTGCATGGTGTAATAATTTCCAAACAAATTTATTTGAGCACAAATTTTAAGCAAAAGTTATTAAAATAAACTTTTAGCTTCCCTATGTTAACAACTCTTAAACCTTATTTGTTACAGGCAGGAGGGCTTGGAGAAACAATACAGACAGAAGTGCAAGAGGTACGCCTGTAAAGGAAGTTCCCTTTTTTCAATGGATCTCAAAGTCATAGAGACTTACCCAGTGTTTCATGAAGTCATTTCAACATAGAATAGCTAAATGTGCTTGTGTTCAGCTTTCATGGACTGCTGTACTGTTCTTTGCTTTTTTTTTTTTCTTTTTAAAGATGTTATTAACGTTGTGCCTGTCTTTCTATTGTAGATAAGTTTCCAAGTGATCAAATTTGATGTATTTTCTCTAGATGCGGGCTGCTATTGTACTACCATCACCAAGGCAACAGTTCGGTTATGTTCGTCTTTGATGGGGCGCTCAAGCGAGAGAGTGAAGGAATAAAGACTGATGTGTACAGTCAGTTGAGTGAACCAAAGAAGGTGATTTAGTCTTATATTCCATCTGTCGACTTAGATCTGTATACCCAGAAGAATTAATGACTATCAAATCACAAACATAAACATAATATTTTAGTTTTGCCTAAAGAATAACCACCACAATCTACCCTTTTCACTTGCTAGTTTATCATTCTAGTTTGACATATCCAAATAGAATATCTACTATGATCCACAATAGTCACTTGTTATTTTATCATATCCAAATAGAATATACAGTATGATCCACAATAGTCACTTGTTATTTTATCATATCCAATTAGAATATACACTATGATCCACCATTGTCACTTTTGGTTTATCATTCCAGGGGACCCTGACATATGCAAATAGAATATCCACTAAGATCCACAATTTTATTTTGTAGTTTATCATTCCAGGTAACCTTGACATTTCCTAATAGAATATCCACTATGATCCACAAATGTTACTTCCTAGTTTATCATTCCAGGTGACGCTGACAAAACACACAAAGAACATGGGTAAATTCAGCTCTGTCACTGTGTCCACAGTAGATGAAGAGGAGGAAGAACTGGAAGCTGTGAGTACAAATCTTATCATACCTTCAAACCTTTTTGTTTTGTTTTTTGAAATGATCAATAGCAATTTTTATTCAAATAGCAATTTTAATTAACCATATATAGCCTACCTATAAGCATCAATTTGAGCAGAGAGTATTTTATTTCACCATATTTAAACATCAATTTGGGTAGAGAGTATTTCAATTAACCACATATAAACATCAATTTTGGCAGAGTATTTTAATTAAACATTTATAGAAACATCAATTGGAGCAGAGAGTATTTTAATTAACTGTATATAAACATCAATTTGAGCAGAATTCCAGGAAGGGATTTGTAAAAACGTTTCCCCACCTATGAAAAAGAAATGTATACAAACCAATATAGCACATTATGGGGATATCCTTCTGATCTTTCAAAAGTTCCATTGTTTTACAATCCAATCATGTAGAAAGTAATATTTTTTAATCTGGATCAAATAACTTATAAATAAGGCCGATCCGTACACTTAACATACACACACACAATAATATTTTTTTAACATATCACTTCCCGAATTTTTTTAAAAACCAGATGCATATGTGAAAATAAACAACCATTTCATAAATCCTATGTCATATGCTTCAGGGGTTCATTTAGACAACTTTTGTATTTGACCAGATTGTTATTTACAAGTTGTGCCCCAAACAACTATAAATCACTTCATTTAATGTATAACTAGTTACACTCAATTTTAAGGTTATTGATAGCAAGAAGTTTCTTGGATAATTTTTTCTTACTATATCCTAAGCTAATAATTTATAACCTAGTAATAGTTAGAAAAATATACCTCCTGATGTATATACCTGGAATGCATAACAAAGGGTGTAAGCATTATAAGCTGCTGTTGATTTTAATATTCCCTATGTGATTATTTATTCATCACCCTGTCCGTACTTCATTGCAGAAAGAGATAGCTGATTCTTATGCAGCAAATGCCAAGGTTATTGAGAAGCAACTATTGAGGAAAGGCATGTCTAAGAGGAAGCTCATGGAACAGGTAAGGAAGACTTTTGATGGCAGGAATACATTGCGTGTGTGACGGACACATAGCCCGTCAAACTCATTTCAACTGTCAGAAGCTTATATTTTGAACGGTGTTCAGTTTATATTTATATGTAACATATTAACAAGCTGGACATTGTTCACCTGGGCCATAATAAAATTTCATCTGAGTGAGATTATATAATAATGAAACAGTTCATTCATAATTCACATAATAAAGTCTAACAGAAGTATAGAAAACTATATACAAGATTTTCAACTTGGATTGCGTGTCTAGTTTATAAATAGATATGTGCTTATTTCAATTTATTGTTTAATGTGGTCACCGCTCCTTACTTCAAGTAAATATATATATATATATATATATATGTATATGTATATATATCATAAATCCAGAGTTTAAACCAAAATAAATTTCATAAAAATAATTGACTCATGAGATGATAGTATGGCAGTCAAGTTTTGCCTTTGATAAATGTATCTCTTTGAAAGATGTCAAGTAGTTTGTTGAATTTATCATTGAAAATGAAATAACTTGGTATATGGTATAAGAACTTTTTAAATATCTGTTGTACTGGTTAGTGTTATGTTGGATATATCCGGAATCATAGAAGTTACTGTAGATTGATGGGCTAATTATAGTGTAATGTTGGATAAGTCTGGATCATAGAAGTTACTGTAGATTGATGGGCTAATTATAGTGTTATGTTGGATAAGTCTGGATCATTGAAGTTACTGTACAGTTTTGGGCTAATTATAGTGTTATGTTGGATAAGTCGGGATCATAGAAGTTACTCTACAGTGTTTATGTTTATTTCTATCCAGGCTGAAGAAGAGGCGAAAAAGATGCGACCAAAGGGAACGTTGATTGACAAGTGATGCAGAGGAAAAGTGATCTAAGTTTGGACACTTGATTAATGAGAGAGAGTGGCAGAGTGATACAAGGAATAGGGATTAGACACTGATATTTAAACCTTTGTGTGTGTTTGTGTGGTGATAAGTTGTTAATGGACATGCTGACAGTAAAACCAAAAAAAAATGCTTGAATGAGCTATGAAAGAGGGTCAGGCTGCAGGGTGGGAGTATTGTGTGGTTGTGTCTGAGATGTGTTTGAGTTACACATTTCAAGAACATTTTGTAGATACATCATTTACATTGTTTGATTACATTGAGTAATAAATTCAATTATGTCATTACTTCATCTTTGTTGACATATCATTGAATGTAGTGTCCACCACTGCCCCAATATCTGTCCGAACCTTAGAGTCACCAGAAGCTGTCACATAATAGACATGTTATGATGACATGTCATACATGACTGACAGATGACAGCTCATTTAATTCATACTTGCATCTGTTGAATGCCCTCTAACCCAAGCACTAGCTACATCAGTTGAATGCCCTCTAACCCAACCACTAGCTACATCAGTTGAATGCCCTCTAACCCAAGCACTAGCTACATCAGTTGAATGCCCTCTAACCCAACCACTAGCTACATCAGTTGAATGCCCTCTAACCCAACCACTAGCTACATCAGTTGAATGCCCTCTAACCCAACCACTAGCTACATCAGTTGAATGCCCTCTAACCCAACCACTAGCTACATCAGTTGAATGCCCTCTAACCCAACCACTAGCTACATCAGTTGAATGCCCTCTAATGCGTTAAGAAAGAAATTTGACGCAAAATTTGATCGTTTGAACTGGAAAATAAAGAATTCGATCAAATTTCCGTCTATAAATTGTCCGTCGACGAAATTTCTTTCAAACAAATTTCCGGATACGAGATTAAGACACACATGAGTTAAGGGAAATAAGCGAAATATTTTAGACCTCTAAATCACTCAATAATCCAAGGGTTGCATACCTTGTAACGACAACTCGGTTTGTAACCATCTCATTCCCTATACAGGTACTTGAGCTTTTTCCTTTTTCTTTTTTTAACAATCAATTTTCCAACAAATCTTGTCATCAAGCAACAATTCATCTTGATCAATATCAATATTCCCCCCCCCACTACCCCCCCCCCCAAACTGTATCCCACTTTACGGAAATAGTATTAATAGAAATTATGTGATACAACGTTGTCAATGGCATTGAAATAATGGCTTTACCGGTGGAGGTAGGTTTGAAGACCTGTAACAAAGATCAAACTATTTCTGTACATGATATAACGTTACCTTTCCAACTGTACGTGGAATTGTGTCTGGATATGGCATTACACTGGTGGGTGTGGACTTGTTGTGTCGGGGCATGGCATTACACTGGTGGGTGTGGACTTGTTGTGTCAGGGTAAACCATTACTATTTGGTAAGTGTGGACTAGCTGCGTCGGGGTAAGTCATTACAAATTGATAACAAATTAAGCCCAATGCTTAAATTAGTGGTGTTTATTAATAACAAATTAAGTCCAATGGTTAAATTAGTGGTGTTTATTAATAACAAATTAAGTCCAATGGTTAAATTAGTGGTGTTTATTAATAACACATTAAGTCCAATGCTTAAATTAGTGGTGTTTATTAATAAAAAATTAAGTCCAATGCTTAAATTAGTGGTGTTTATTAATAAAAAATTAAGTCCAATGGTTAAATTAGTGGTGTTTATTAATAACACATTAAGTCCAATGCTTAAATTAGTGGTGTTTATTAATAACAAATTAAGTCCAATGCTTAAATTAGTGGTGTTTATTAATAACAAATTAAGTCCAATGGTTAAATTAGTGGTGTTTATTAATAACACATTCAGCCCACTACTTCAATGAATGAATGAAAGCAATGCTTTGAATGAAAAGACCAACGAAAAGGGTTCATTAATAAATAAGAGACTTTGGATGACATCAAGAGTAGAACTAGAACTAGTACTCCTCGTTTACAGATAGCGCTAGGCCGACACACCAGCTTTGAAACTAATGTTCAACAAAGTATTTTATTCACTTAATTTGTATTATCACCAATGTTTTCACTTCAATTTGATTTTTGTGTTTTAAAGAAAGTTTTAATGTTACTAAACTTATGGGGGAAACACCCATTCTTTAAATAGATTAAGAGAAGTTTACTGTGATACAAAGATTACAGCCAAGTAACTTGTAGAAACTATTCATGTCGAGTCCAGTCTTTTATCTACATCAAAGAAACTTAAAGAAACTACTGATGATAAGTTCGGTCGTTTACCTACAGCAAGCCCAGACAACTCAGAACATAAGGTGGGCCGTAATACTGGGAGACAAACTTGTGCGGGCCCGAAAGAAAATAGGACAGGGGGAAAAAGCTATTAAGAAAGTAAGAATAATAAAGAATAGTTCTTTACTTATGAAATACATTCAATGTAACACATTGCATCGTTTTTTCGGTAACACATGTATCGTATTCAGGGGATATTTTGGAAGTGGCTGTTCTCAAGATGTCTCCCGAATGATCATCATTCAAACATAGGCGTGGCTTGCATTTATGGATGTTCATGATGGAACACGTCTGTTGACGTAGATGATCAGTGGTTCCAAACACACGCACAGTTTTTAGTGCAACTTGTCAAGGATTTGTGTATTTCTCACGGTCTAGATTTTTTATCAAAATCCTTCAGGCTTTATACCCTCTCTGTACTTGCTTCGATAGATTGCCGAACATTGCAGTGCGATAACCCCCAGTTGCAATTGAACTGGTATGTCCTGGGAACTAGTATGTCCTGGGAACTGGTGTGTCCTGGGAACTAGTGTATCCTGGGAACTGGTGTGTCCTGGGAACTGGTGTGTCCTGGGAACTGGTGTGTCCTGGCAACTGGTGTGTCCTGGGAATTCGCAGAAAAGGGATCTTCAATTGGTTTAAACTGAATTTCTTCTTCTTTAGAAAGAGTTAGTCGTTTATCAACTTCTTCTATTAAAAGATAAATTGTCATAGCATTAGCATTTTTTTCCCCAACACGGCGTGCTTTCATTTATAATATTATGAATGTTCACCAAAGTCTTCGCGGCCCGCGGGCCGAATGTTGTGCAGGCCTGGCCTGAAATGTCCGTTTAACTATGAATGGAATTGATGAAAAGATCCCGAAGCCTATTATCCTGAATTTTCAATCTTTAGTGTAGGGGAGGGGGGGGCGAGAAGGGACCGCTCCACCAAGACACTTTTTCTATAAGTGGAGATTGGGGGGGGGGGCGCCCTTTCAAGAATAAGGCTTTTTTTTTTTTTT
>CAXITT010000183.1:1050335-1060889 GCA_964033795.1 Lymnaea stagnalis | reverse complement strand
CCGACTTCTACGATGGATTTCTTCTTGTTAAAAGTCCAAACTAAAACAACGACAAGAACCCGCCTCCCCCCCCCCCATTAATTTGAAGGTCTGGGGGTCAATGTATTTAAGAACAGTAACATGTACTTAGAATCGCCCGACCACATCGTCTTTGGTATCGATGGAAAGCTTTTCATCTCAGAATTTAGATAAATATAGCTGCCTGTCACTTCAGAAAGTGGCCGAACACTTCAATCGGCGGTGAAGCGTGGTCAAAACGGTGTTTTTTTCTGACCTAATTATAGGGTTTCCTCATTTCGGACGCATCAACCTTATACTTTTAATAAAGCCCGCATTTGGATTGGTTACATGTGTGGAAAATTTACTTGTGATCGGTTATCCTTTTATGAAATTCGGTTAGCACGAGCAGTGTGTGCTTTATATATATGACATTTTTCAATTGGGTGTCACCCCGACCAACCCGAAATAGTGTCACCCGGTGCGGACCGCACCCTCCTCCACCGTACTCCCCTAGCGACGCCACTGATTTAGGCACCATAATATTCTTTGTACACCAATGATCTATGTAGCACAATGCTCTATGTACATCAATGATTTATGTAGCACAATGCTCTATGTACACCAATGATCTATGTAGCACAATGCTCTATGTACACCAATGATCTATGTAGAGCAACGCTCTATGTACACCAATGATCTATGTAGCACAATGCTCTATGTACACCCATGATCTATGTGGTGATACAAGTTCTACACTGTTCACGGCTCGAGTTAAGGACATTTGACATTTACGGTTTGGTGGCATACAATGTCAATCACATACATCATTTATCAAATGACATTCAATGTGAATGCCATACAACATCGTTCATCGAGATTGCCGGCTGTGACATTCGAGAGAACGCATTGGGGAAAATAAAACAAACTCGGTACGCGATGTAACTTATATGTACAGAATAACCAAATCCTGGTACACAGTTGAACAAATATGTACAGAATAACCAAATCCTGGTACACAGTTGAACAAATATGTACAGAATAACCAAATCCTGGTACACAGTTGAACAAATATGTACAGAATAACCAAATCCTGGTACACAGTTGAACAAATATGTACAGAATAACCAAATCCTGGTACACAGTTGAACAAATATGTACAGAATAACCAAATCCTGGTACACAGTTGAACAAATATGTACAGAATAACCAAACCCTGGTACACCGTTGAACAAAGATGTACAGAATAACCAAACCCTGGTACACCGTTGAACAAAGATGTACAGAATAACCAAACCCTGGTACACAGCTGAACAAATATGTACAGAATAACCAAACCCTGCTACACAGCTGAACAAATATGTACTGAATAACCAAACGCTGGTACGCAACTAAACAAATATGTACAGAGGAACCAGACCCTGGTACACGGTGTACATTGTCTGTACACAACTAAAAATACCATTAAGCGACTGATTTTTTGATCAAGTGGATAATTAATCCAGCACAATGAAAAGGGTGTTTCTCAAGGGCCAATTTGAGACGCCTTCTTCTGTCATTGGTCAAGCGTTAAGATAGGACGTTAAGACCAGATACATTTTATAAATGGGTACCCCTTACCCCTGGTGCCCCTTACCCATGGTGCCCCTACCCCTGGTGCCACTTACCCTTGGTGCCCCTACCCCTGGTGCCACTTACCCTTGTGCCCCTTACCCCTGGTGCCCCTTACCCTTGGTGCCCCTACCCCTGGTGCCACTTACCCTTGGTGCCCCCTACCCCTGGTGCCACTTACCCTTGGTGCCCCTTACCCCTGGTGCCACTTACCCTTGGTGCCCCTTACCCCTGGTGTCCCTTACCCCTTTGAAGTTTCGCTAAACCTTGGACACATGGTTCTCGGGTCCGCCGCTGGATTCAGGAGTTTGGTCGACACATTATCATCTGGGGTGCGACACTGGTTCCGGGGGAAAAAACACCACCAAAATTGTGGAGTTTTATTGGAACTTAGGGACCATTTGAATTGATTGGTGTCTACCCGAACTGGAACCTTCTTATCGGAATGGCAATGTGTACATTGATATTTGGGACTTCAGTGTGTACATTGATATTTGGGACTTCAGTGTATAAATTGGTATCTGGGACTTCAGTGTGTACAATGATATCTGGGACTTCAGTGTGTACAATGCTATCTGGGACTTCAGTGTGTCCAATGATATCTGGGACTTCAGTGTGTACAATGATATCTGGGACTTCAGTGTGTACAATGCTATCTGGGACTTCAGTGTTTACAATATCTATTATTTTCAAAGATATCTGTGACGTAAGTGCTACCTTCGATTGAGACTGATTTACAAAAGTGTTATCTCTCAAATATTTCGAGATTGCCTGCCCTTGAAATCTGGGGCTCTGGGTGGGGCTTTGGTTGGGGTGGGACCAAGATCGGGGTCGAGCTGACGCCGGGGCTAGGCAAACATTGGGGTGGGGCTAAGGTCGGTGTGGGGTTGGTGGGGGGGGGGGTAATTCAGTCTAGGGCTTAAGAAGGTTTGATGCTCATTGTGGGGGTGAGTTAAGGTGGGGGTGGGCTATAGTGTGGGGGTGGGGTACGCCCCGAGTGGCGCCATGTCAAGGTACGCCCCAAGTGGCGTCATGTCGAGGTACGCCCCGAATGGCATCATGTCAAGGTACGCCCCGAGTGGCATCATGTCAAGGTACACCCGAGTGGCATCATATCAAGGTACGCCTCGAGTGGCATCATGTCAAGGTACACCCGAGTGGCATCATGTCAAGGTACGCCCCGAGTGGCATCATAGTGGCATCATATCAAGGTACGCCCCGAGTGGCATCATGTCAAGGTACGCCCCGAGTGGCATCACGTCAAGGTACACCCCGAGTGGCATCATGTCAAGGTACGCCCCGAGTGGCATCATGTCAAGGTACACCCCGAGTGGCATCATATCAAGGTACACCCCGAGTGGCATCATGTCAAGGTACGCCCCGAGTGGCGTCATGTCAAGGTACGCCCCGAGTGGCGTCATGTCAAGGTACGCCCCGAGTGGCGTCATGTCAAGGTACGCCCCGAGTGGCGTCATGTCAAGGTACGCCCCGAGTGGCGTCATGTCAAGGTACGCCCCGAGTGGCGTCATGTCAAGGTACGCCCCGAGTGGCGTCATGTCAAGGTACGCCCCGAGTGGCGTCATGTCAAGGTACGCCCCGAGTGGCGTCATGTCAAGGTACGCCCCGAGTGGCGTCATGTCAAGGTACNGTTTTTTTTTTTTTTTTTTTTTTTTTTTTTTTTTTTTTTTTTTTTTTTTTTTTTTTTTTTTTTTTTTTTTTTTTGGGGGGGGGGGGTGGCTAAGGGAATGGTTAATATTTATATTATTATTTTTGTTTTAATTTTTTTCAAATATAAATTTGGGAACCATTGGTTTATTCAATTTATTTATTTGTGCCATTCATTTTTATTTATCATTAAATGTTGCCCTAGGCAACGCAGGGCTTAAGGGAGGGCAAGTTGAAAATGAGCTGCCATGTCTCAAATTTGAAAACCAACGTCTCGAGGCACATTTTAAGGCCAGACGTAGAGGTCACAGAGGTCACATTATGTCAGATTTAAATTACTTTCAAACATTAAAGAACAATTTTTGCACAAAAGAACAGCCTTCAAGCCTCTGTTGACTGCTCATACTGCAACTGTCACTCGTTCTCTTGAGGCTGCTTAGGAAATTTCTTTACTCATCGCTAAATCTGGGGGAAATCATACTATAGGTATAGGAGAAAAATTCATCAAACCATCCATTTCAGCATTACTTAAAATGTTCCTGGGAAAAAGTGACACGGACCTGAAAGCCGTGCCATTTGGAAACAATACTGTTAGCAAACAATAGATGAAATGAGTGAAGATGTTGAAATACAACTTGTTGAAAAGCTGAAAACACAAAAAAATTCTCAGTGCAATTAATTGGATGAATCCACTTTGAGAGACAGTCAGGCCCTACTGATAACTTGCTTAAGAGATATACTTATAAAGGAGATTTTGCTGAAGAATTGTCCTTCTTTGAATCATCAGAAAGCACCACTACTGCCAAAGATGCATATCAGCGAAAACAAATTATTCGAATGTAAATAATAAACCAAGGCCAAATAAAATATAACATCTTGTGCTGCAGATGGTGCTCCTAATAGGATTTGGGGGGGGGGGGGGAGTGGGATTACAATGCATGAAGGATGAGAATCCTGAAATTCTTCTTGTATAATGTGTTATTTATAAGGAAAACTTGGTAGCCAAGAATATTTCGCCTGTTCTTAATGACGTAGTTAAATCTGTTCTTAAGGGTATCAATGCCATTAAAGCTAATGCCAAATGCGAGCATCTTTTCAAGCTGTTTTGTGAAAAACAAATGCAGACCATGTGAGCCATTGACTTGACAATGAAGTAAGGTGGCTCTCGAAGGGCCAATGCTTGAAAAGATGTTTTGAGCTACCTGATACTCTTGGTGGCTTTTTTGATCGACAAAACTGAAAGGAAGTAGTTGTTCACAGTTGGTGGTCAAGGATTGGTGGCTTATTTAGCCGATATCTTGGAGGAAAAAAAACGAAATATATTAAATGACCAACTTCAAAGAGCAAATTAAACTCTTGTCAATGCAAAAGTGAAGAAACTCGTTTTATTACATTTATTGAATTATGTCAGAAACATGTTTGGGAACTAAAAATGTTGAACTCTTTCATTGTCTCACAAAATGTGAAGTGATTCATACTACTTTACTTGTTATTGTCTCACAAAATGTGAAGTGACTCATACCACTCTACTTGCGTTATTGTGTCACAAAATGTGAATTGACTCATACCACTTTACTTGTTAATGTCGATCATCCAAAATATTTTGTCAGCTGATTTAGAATAAAGATTTTGTGATACAAAACAAATCGATGTCCCAACTTGGATGATGCATCCGATGTTGGATGATGCATCCGAAGTTGGATGATGCATCCGATGTTGGATGATGCATCCTATGTTGGATGATGCATCCAATGTTGGAGGATTCTTCTGATGTTTCAACTATGCAGTGTCAAGGAGAACTCGCAGTAATGCAAAGCGGTGACATGGCGTTGTGGGGAAACAGAAATCCAATATCCGAATTCGAACAAATGTGCAAGACATCTATTGTTACGGTTTCTCTGTGCATCAAGCGCAAGTCTCTCCCTAAACTAGTCAAGTCACACTGTCATTGTTGTCTCTCATTGTTGTCTTAAAATGGTAAAATAATGAATAATAAATGAAATATAAATAATGAAAATATTTTAGAAAATCTTTCATCTTGTACTTGAATTAAAGTTCTGCACGCTATATTTTAACAATGTACTACAGTGTGTCCTAAAAAGAAGTCTTCATAAATCCTATCTACTCCTACAGTCTTTCGTCAATTCCGGAAACCTGTCATTCAGTTTTCCTTTAGTGCACTTTTCAATTTTTGAATATTAAAAAGTATGTACGTAGCACTGAATGACTGAGTCATGTAGTAATGGATAACTTAGTCATGTAGCACTCAATGACTGAGTCATGTAGTAATGGATAACTTAGTCATGTAGCACTGAATGACTGAGTCATGTAGTAATGGATAACTTAGTCATGTGGCACTGAGTGACTTAGTCATGTAGCCTGAGTGACTGAGTCATGTAGCACTGAATGACTGAGTCGTGTAGCCCTGAATGACTGAGTCATGTACTACTGAATGACTGAGTCATGCATTAATGAGTGACTTAGTCATGTAGCACTGGTTGACCGAGCGATGTAGCACTGAGTAACTGGGTTGCAGTGCCAGTGTCAAGTTGCTGTCTGGGAAGCTAGGGTGGGGGGGGGGTTATATACCAGTGACAGAAAAGGGGTGGGGGCGGTCATTGGATTGCGAAAGGAGAAGTGAATGAAGTGAATGATATGAAGATGTCATTCTGCATTCAAGAGGTCTCTCGCCCTGGTTGTTCCAAGGATCATTGTAACGACTGAAAGCATTGTCGCCCCTGTCAATGGTACCACGTGACCAATGGTGTCAGAAATAAGTGGGCGCAACCCCTCGATACATTTTTATTTGCGCTTGGCTTTTGAGACACTGCACCACACGTCTCAGTTTGAGAACTGCACCACACTTCTTAGCTTGAGACACTGCACCACACGTCTCAGCTTGAGACACTGCACCACACGTCTTAGTTTGAGACACTGCACCACACGTCTCAGTTTGAGAACTGCACCACACGTCGTAGCTTGAGACACTGCACAACACGTCTCAGCTTGAGACACTGCACCACACGTCTTAGTTTGAGACACTGCTACACACGTCTCAGTTTGAGACACTGCACCACACGTCTTAGTTTGAGACACTGCACCACACGTCTCAGTTTGAGACACTCCACCACAACTCTCAGTTTGAGACACTGCACCACAAGTCTCAGTTTGAGATGATGCACTTCAAGTCTCAGTTTAGATACTGCACCCCAAATCCAATTTGAGACTCTGTACCACACTCTTTTAAACGTCATGGTTTTTTTAAAACCATAAATCTGCGAGAGTTTTCCTTTGAAGGACTGAATAAAAGCTGTAATTATTGACTGCTGATATCACGTTCGAGCTCCAGTCCGATACTTGATATCATGTTTATATTTAATTTGGCATTTGAATTCCCTGACTTCAGCTTATTGACCCCCCCCCTTTTTTTTTCCCTTTTCGGCAGACCCCCCTAGCCCCTCCCCTCCCCTGCAGCCCCCTAACCTTTTCACATAAACACCCACATTGCATATCTGCCAGATTATTTTCTGAGCAATCTTAAAAAACGTGATAAGGGCTGAAGCAAGAGATCAAAGTTGCAAATCTGTCAGTGTGGCGTTCACTTTCACTTTGAACAGAGCGAGCATTGTCAAACTACCGATAAGCTTCCTGCTGGGGGGGGTGGGAGGGGGGGACGGACATAGACAAGAATTTGTATTTAAAAGAAAAGAAAAAAGTAAACGTTGAATAAAACAGTGAGTGATTGTACGTGACGTATCATGTATGTGATTGTACGTGATGTATCATGTATGTGATTGTACGTGACGTATCATGTATGTGATTGTACGTGATGTATCATGTATGTGATTGTACGTGATGTATCATGTATGTGATTGTACGTGATGTATCATGTATGTGATTGTACGTGATGTATCATGTATGTGATTGTACGTGATGTATCATGTATGTGATTGTACGTGATGTATCATGTATGTGATTGTACGTGATGTATCATGTATGTGATTGTACGTGATGTATCATGTATGTGATTGTACGTGATGTATCATGTATGTGATTGTACGTGATGTATCATGTATGTGATTGTACGTGATGTATCATGTATGTGATTGTACGTGATGTATCATGTATGTGATTGTACGTGATGTATCATGTATGTGATTGTACGTGATGTATCATGTATGTGATTGTACGTGATGTATCATGTATGTGATTGTACGTGATGTATCATGTATGTGATTGTACGTGATGTATCATGTATGTGATTGTACGTGATGTATCATGTATGTGATTGTACGTGATGTATCATGTATGTGATTGTACGTGATGTATCATGTATGTGATTGTACGTGATGTATCATGTATGTGATTGTACGTGATGTATCATGTATGTGATTGTACGTGATGTATCATGTATGTGATTGTACGTGATGTATCATGTATGTGATTGTACGTGATGTATCATGTATGTGATTGTACGTGATGTATCATGTATGTGATTGTACGTGATGTATCATGTATGTGATTGTACGTGACGTATCATGTATGTGATTGTACGTGATGTATCATGTATGTGATTGTACGTGATGTATCATGTATGTGATTGTGCGTGATGTATCATGTATGTGATTGTACGTGACGTATCATGTATGTGATTGGACGTGATGTATCATGTATGTGATTGTACATGATGTATCATGTATGTGATTGTGCGTGATGTATCATGTATGTGATTGTGCGTGATGTATCATGTATGTGATTGGACGTGATGTATCATGTATGTGATTGTACATGATGTATCATGTATGTGATTGTACATGATGTATCATGTATGTGATTGTACGTGATGTATCATGTATGTGATTGTGCGTGATGTATCATGTATGTGATTGTACATGATGTATCATGTATGTGATTGTGCGTGATGTATCATGTATGTGATTGTACGTGATGTATCATGTATGTGATTGTGCGTGATGTATCATGTATGTGATTGGACGTGATGTATCATGTATGTGATTGTACATGATGTATCATGTATGTGATTGTACATGATGTATCATGTATGTGATTGTGCGTGATGTATCATGTATGTGATTGGACGTGATGTATCATGTATGTGATTGTGCGTGATGTATCATGTATGTGATTGTACATGATGTATCATGTATGTGATTGTACGTGATGTATCATGTATGTGATTGTACGTGATGTATCATGTATGTGATTGTACGTGATGTATCATGTATGTGATTGTGCGTGATGTATCATGTATGTGATTGTACGTGATGTATCATGTATGTGATTGTACGTGATGTATCATGTATGTGATTGTACGTGATGTATCATGTATGTGATTGTACGTGATGTATCATGTATGTGATTGTACGTGATGTATCATGTATGTGATTGTACGTGATGTATCATGTATGTGATTGTACGTGATGTATCATGTATGTGATTGTACGTGATGTATCATGTATGTGATTGTACGTGATGTATCATGTATGTGATTGTACGTGATGTATCATGTATGTGATTGTACGTGATGTATCATGTATGTGATTGTACGTGATGTATCATGTATGTGATTGTACGTGATGTATCATGTATGTGATTGTACGTGATGTATCATGTATGTGATTGTACGTGATGTATCATGTATGTGATTGTACGTGATGTATCATGTATGTGATTGTACGTGATGTATCATGTATGTGATTGTACGTGATGTATCATGTATGTGATTGTACGTGATGTATCATGTATGTGATTGTACGTGATGTATCATGTATGTGATTGTACGTGATGTATCATGTATGTGATTGTACGTGATGTATCATGTATGTGATTGTACGTGATGTATCATGTATGTGATTGTACGTGATGTATCATGTATGTGATTGTACGTGATGTATCATGTATGTGATTGTACGTGATGTATCATGTATGTGATTGTACGTGATGTATCATGTATGTGATTGTACGTGATGTATCATGTATGTGATTGTACGTGACGTATCATGTATGTGATTGTGCGTGATGTATCATGTATGTGATTGTGCGTGATGTATCATGTATGTGATTGGGCGTGATGTATCATGTATGTGATTGGACGTGATGTATCATGTATGTGATTGTACGTGATGTATCATGTATGTGATTGGGCGTGATGTATCATGTATGTGATTGTACATGATGTATCATGTATGTGATTGGGCGTGATGTATCATGTATGTGATTGTACATGATGTATCATGTATGTGATTGTACGTGACGTATCATGTATGTGATTGTGCGTGATGTATCATGTATGTGATTGTACGTGATGTATCATGTATGTGATTGTACGTGACGTATCATGTATGTGATTGTGCGTGATGTATCATGTATGTGATTGTGCGTGATGTATCATGTATGTGATTGGGCGTGATGTATCATGTATGTGATTGGACGTGATGTATCATGTATGTGATTGTACGTGATGTATCATGTATGTGATTGTACGTGATGTATCATGTATGTGATTGTACGTGATGTATCATGTATGTGATTGTACATGATGTATCATGTATGTGATCGTGTGTGATGTATCATGTATGTGATTGTGCGTGACGTATTATGTATGTGATTGTACGTGATGTATCATGTATGTGATTGTACGTGATGTATCATGTATGTGATTGGACGTGATGTATCATGTATGTGATTGTACGTGATGTATCATGTATGTGATTGTACATGATGTATCATGTATGTGATTGTACGTGATGTATCATGTATGTGATTGTACATGATGTATCATGTATGTGATTGTACGTGATGTATCATGTATGTGATTGGACGTGATGTATCATGTATGTGATTGGACGTGATGTATCATGTATGTGATTGTACATGATGTATCATGTATGTGATTGTACGTGATGTATCATGTATGTGATTGTACGTGATGTATCATGTATGTGATTGTGCGTGACGTATCATGTATGTGATTGTACGTGATGTATCATGTATGTGATTGTACGTGATGTATCATGTATGTGATTGTACATGATGTATCATGCATGTGATTGTATGTGATGTATCATGTATGTGATTGTACATGATGTATCATGTATGTGATTGTACGTGATGTATCATGTATGTGATTGTATGTGATGTATCATGTATGTGATTGTACATGATGTATCATGTATGTGATTGTACGTGATGTATCATGTATGTGATTGTACGTGATGTATCATGTATGTGATTGTACGTGATGTATCATGTATGTGATTG
>CAXITT010000183.1:1029179-1045700 GCA_964033795.1 Lymnaea stagnalis | reverse complement strand
GGGGTTTGAAGGCTTGAGGCAATAGACACAAATGTGTCTAGTGTTGTCGCCTCAACCGTTCCTTTTGAAAGATTGTTCCAGTCCCTGATTGTCTTGGGCAGGAATGAGCAGCTCCTATACTGGCTTCTTGCTGGTATGAGCCTGAATTGTAAAAGTAAAGTAAAGCTTATGTTTTTGATAGATCTAAATAATGTCAACGTAGGTCAACGTTCAGAACAGGAAGCGCCACGTGTTATTGTTAGAAACGGAAGTTGGGAAACACATGCGCATTAGAAAAACGGAAGTTGAGAAACACATGCGCATTATACAAACGGAAGTTGAGAAACACATGCGCATTATACAAACGGAAGGGTGAGATTGAAATGTGGTGCGTTAATAATTAAAACTTAATGGCCGCCTTTCATCAAATAATTCAAACTTCTACTCAGTGGCGTAGCCAGGAGCGTAGCTAAGATTAGCGCCGGCCACGCAGGTCACGATGTTTGCCACCCCTTCCACGACAATGTCCGAAAATGCCACCCCATTTATAGATATAGTTTTTTTTTTAAATATTGCGTCCAGGGGCGTAGCGCCCCTTCCCTACTCCACCATTTACAACTCCGGGGAACCACCCGGAACACGGCCAAGCTAAGCACGTGACATCTGGTGCTATAAGCACGCGACAGCTGGTGCTATGAGCACGTGACGATGCTAAGTGCTTGGCCAACTGCTAAAGCCAAGATTGACATACATTGAAAACCTTGAGGACCTATGCTAATGGCTCGGCTTGACCCTCGCGGTGTGTAAAGATTGTTACTTTGTAGGATGTGACAGGTGGAGACAGCATTTATAATTACCAGGGACTGTATTGGGCTGTGGGGTGGGGGGGGGCTATTAAACGCCATATAGAAATACGCGATACAAAGAGTAACACATTACATAGTAACACATCTTGTAGTAACACAATATATAATTACACATTATATAGTAACACATTATGTAGTAACACAATATATAATTACACATTACATAGTAACACATCTTGTAGTAACACAATATATAATTACACATTATATAGTAACACATTATGTAGGGACACATAATATAGTAGCACCTTATATGGTAACACATTACATAGTAACACATTACGTAGTAACACATTATGTATTGACTATAAAATTCTACCTCTCAAAAACCAATGTTAATTCTAAAAATTACCGCAACTGAATGGTGAATGGCTGTTGGCTATGTTCAAATGGAAGTCGGGTAATATGGTTGGCCCTTAAAAATGTTGTTGTTCACATAAAGCATATGTTTGATATGCCCCGCGCCATCTTGTTAAAGTTAAATTCTCCCTCGACCATCAGTTATCTTCACCTGTGCTATGGAAATGTGTATGTGAATATGAGCTAACGTCCCCGTGGCACGTGTTGCATGGAGGAGAGTGAAGTTGTTGTCAGTCTGTACACATGGTAGTATTGACCTGGCCACTAGGGGGTGCGTACATTTAGTCATTTAGTTATAAAAGTTGGATCAACTCGTTCGTTCTTTTAATGGCTCAAAAACAGTCAATTATTAATTATTTTAATTGTGCGTTTATGTGTGGTTTGGGTTTAGGGGGGGGGGGTATTTTTTTACCTAAAGATTGATAAAATTATATTGATATTCTTCTACAGCTATGCTGCCCTACTCTTTTACAGCTATGCTGCCCTACTCTTTAACATCTATGCTGCCCTACTCTTTTACAGCTATGCTGCCCTACTCTTTTACAGCTATGCTGCCCTACTCTTTTACAGCTATGCTGCCCTACTCTTTTACAGCTATGCTGCCCTACTCTTTTACAGCTATGCTGCCCTACTCTTTTACAGCTATGCTGCCCTACTCTTTTACAGCTATGCTGCCCTACTCTTTTACAGCTATGCTGCCCTACTCTTTTACAGCTGTGCTGCCCTACTCTTTTACAATCATGCTGCCCTACTCTTTTACAGCTATGTTGCCCTTCACTTCTACAAAAATGCTGCCCTACTCTCCTACACCTATATTGCCCCGATTCTTCTACAGCTATGTTGCCCTACTCTTCTACATCTATGTTGCCCCTATTCTTCTACATCTATGTTGCCCCTATTCTTCTACAGCTTTATTGCCCCTATTCTTCTACACCTATATTGCCCATATTCTTCTACACCTATATTGCCCAAATTCTTCTACAGCTATGTTGCTTGTGAATACATTTCAAATGCCTAGTTAATAAGATGGGTAAGATGTGGCTACCACAAGAAACACATTTCAAATGCCTAGTTAATAAGATGGGTAAGATGTGGCTACCACAAGAAACACATTTCAAATGCCTAGTTAATAAGATGGGTAAGATGTGGCTACCACAAGAAACACATTTCAAATGCCTAGTTAATAAGATGGGTAAGATGTGGCTACCACAAGAAACACATTTCAAATGCCTAGTTAATAAGATGGGTAAGATGTGGCTACCACAAGAAACACATTTCTTCAAACACTTAACACCCCTTTCGACAACCACCTCACCCCACACACTTTTTTAGAGGGGGGGGGGTAATTTTGCCGGAGCTAGAAGGGATCAATGTGTCCTGGGTGACGGAGTTAAATCGGAGCTTGGCCAAAAAATGCCTGCTCCAAAGCCGTGGTTCAGACAATATTCATTCGGTCAAATTGGTTTCGTATTAATGTCCGGATACGTATCGAAACACACACCCCTCCCCATACACACACACTTTTTCTTTTCCCACTGTACACAAGTTGTTGGTCAGATGAGAACCCGTGGAGAGTGTGTACTAGATACGCATGGAGGGATTGCTGACCAACATTTGAGGTCCGCCTCGCTTTAAACTGCACATGCTGTGTACCGGTCGAGAACACCTGAAGCCTCTACATTAGCTGCGAAAGGAGTTTGCGCTGATCAAACTTGGAGATAGGTATCAGATACGCCTAGCGTTTGGCGGTGCGGGCCTTAGCGCGGTCATGGGCGGGCATCTGCTGGGGTGCGCACCACACACCCTTGTTCAGAGAATAACTCCATTAACAGGAAACATTCCAATTTGGAACTGAACGGACGTAATGTTGCAACGCTTCATCTCTAGTATTTGTTTCGTAAAAACACATTCCGTCTTCATGTACGGTGTTTCTCAGATTTTTTTTTTCCTTTTCCTTGAGGTCGCTTCGTACAAGTTCGACCAAGTCTAACATAGTTGATTCGATCCTGCCCATAGGATCGATACCATCGTCTACCAGTCCTGTCAAGATACTATCTTTGGAGACTTGGTTAATAGTTGATTACTGAGCTAATATTGTCTGTACCGATATGATGAAAGCGGGGCTCGGGGTTTGTCTCTTTGCTCTCCTCCTCCGTGGTCTCGCATGGCAAACCTCTTTGTTGACATCAGGTGATAGGCTCAGACGGTTCTCAAACTGTGACTCTCAAATAATAGCCTCAGAATCTAAACTGTGGCTCTCAAATAATCGACTTAGACGCCTCTTAGACTGTGGCGCTCAAATAATAGGCTTAGGCGGTTTTCAAACTGTGGCTCTCGAGTAATAGGCTTAGACGGCTCTCAAACTGTGGCTCTCAAAAAATAGGCTCAGACGGGTTTTCAAACTGTGACTCTAAGTTAGTAGGCTTAGACGGCTCTCAATTTTTGGCTTTCAAATAATAGGCTTAGACGGCTCTCAGACAGTGGCTCTCAAATAATGGGCTAAGAAAAACTGCGCCTCTCAAATAATAGGCTTATACTCGCAAACTATGTCTCTTTTAATAATAGTTTGAAAAAGCTCTCAAACTCAGGCCTTCAAATGATAGTGTTATAACATACTCTTTGTCTTGACATCTGTTATTTATTTTAACTCTTGGGGCAACGTGCATATTCCCCACTGCCGGAGCGCATGAGCCCAAGTGACTGTCGGAGGGCATCTGCCCAAGTGACTGTCGGGGGCATCTATCCAAGTGACTGCCGGGGGCATCAGCCCAAGTGACTGTCGGGGGGAATCTGCCCAAGTGACTGCCGGAGGGCATCTGCCCAAGTGACTGTGGGGGGAATCTGCCAAAGTGACTGCCGGAGGGCATCTCCCCAAGTGACTGTCGGGGGGAATCTGCCCAAGTGACTGTCGGGGGGAATCTGCCCAAGTGACTGTCGGGGGGAATCTGCCCAAGTGACTGTCGGGGGGAATCTGCCCAAGTGAATGCCGGAGGGCATATGCCCAAGTGACTGTCAGTGGGAATCTGCCCAAGTGACTGCCGGAGGGCATCTGCCCAAGTGACTGTCGGGGGGAATCTGCCCAAGTGACTGCCGGAGGGCATCTGCCCAAGTGACTGTCGGGGGGAATCTGCCCAAGTGACTGCCGGGGGGAATCTGCCCAAGTGACAGCCGGATGAGGATGATGGCGCTGATGACAACTAATTGTTTCATTTGAATTTTTTTTTTTTTTTTGCGCCTAAACTTTCGCCTGTTTTGCACTCGACCTACACAAAGGCATCTAATCAGGAGCAGGCCTGGGATGGCCATCTTAAGATCCACTGACATCAGAGGAGATCAAACAATGGCCACACAAATGCTCGATTAAGCCAGTACGAAAGTTTTCAACCAAAATCTTCATCTCCTGTCATGTTTACAAACACTGTATGACTCAAAGTTCGCTGAAATCTGGCCACATCTACGTGATTTATGTATGTACATACACGCATTGTTCCACCAAAACGCCACAAAATATAATTTCGGGGCTTCTGTTATATACCTAGTTGTTTAGGTGTGTCACTTTGTGATTGATTATGGTGTGTCACTTTGTGATTGATTATGGTGTGTCACTTTGTGATTGATTATGGTGTGTCACTTTGTTGGTCTTCAAGCGCGTCTTTTGTGCTGCCCCCACCGTCTCACCCCACCGTCTCACCCCCGACCGTCTCAGTTAAAGACTTCCAGAAATTAGTTTGTCCGACATGTTATTGTGGTGCCATCCTGTCATTGTGGTAACATCCTGTCGTTGTGGAATGATATTTTGATCCAACTGTCGTGATGCCCCTCTTTGTTTCCGCCCCTGTAATTGTATCCCTTTGACGAATCCAAGCCTTAAATATAATCAGAAGATTTTCAAACATTGTTGTAAAATAGTGACTGAAATAAGAACTAGCAATAAAATCTCCTTTAGAAATGACGGAATGAATTCAATGCCTTAGTATGATATCGACCAATTAACCGAACCTCATGTGACCATGCAGTCGTGACAGCATCAAACGTCCACCTTTCAGCTTTCAATTAACCGAACCTCATGTGACCATGCAGTCGTGACAGCATCAAACGTCCACCTTTCAGCTTTCAATTAACCGAACCTCATGTGACCATGCAGTCGTGACAGCATCAAACGTCTACCTTTCAGCTTTCAATCAACCGAACCTCGTGTGGCCATGCAGTTGGAACATCATCAAACGTTCAAATGTAAGCTTTCAATAAACCGAACCCCACGTGGCTCATGCATCAACCGTCCACATCTCAGCTTCCAATAAACCGAACCACATGTGGTCGTGCAGGTGTGTTTGCATCAAACGTCCACATGTCGGCTTTCTTTTCTGCCTCATTTCTCAAATCAATTTCCCGCCAGTGGCCCGAGCATTATTGAATTTTGTTACCCGTCTACCATTTAACGTTTTTTCCAGCGAGAATAAAACTTGTGGAAATTGGGGGGGGGGGGGTCTAAAGAGATGAATGACGCCACTAGTGCATAAGGTGTAGAAGATTGATTTCTCTAAAGCCTTTAAGCCAACGTTACCCCATAAAAGGCCGCTGACCCGATACCGGGCCACAAAAGAAGGGGGCAAAATACGCCTCTCTAAAACTTCTTAGTTAGGTAGTTCTCTTTTGATCTTCGTTGTTCAGTTCCCATACGAGTGGCTTATCAGTGCTACGGGTGACAGGGTGCAAGTTACGCCGCCATGATTTCAATGCCGGATTTTATCTTGTGTGTGTGTATTAGAAATATTTAACAGAATCGAATATCATTTCCAGATGTGCGGAAAACGTGCCCGGGCGTGGTGTTCTTTATGAGACACAGCCACATGTGGATCTGGTGGTGTTCTTTATGAGACACAGCCACATGTGGATCTGGTGGTGTTCTTTATGAGACAGCCACATGTGGATCTGGTGGTGTTCTTTATGAGACACAGCCACATGTGGATCTGGTGGTGTTCTTTATGAGACACAGCCACATGTGGATCTGGTGGTGTTCTTTATGAGACACAGCCACATGTGGATCTGTGTATAGCCAGGATCAGTCGCAACGGCGTGTGGGTCATTGTTTTCTGTTTGTACCCATACCCTTGGTACCCAAAGAAATTTTACCCAAAGACTTTGTACTCAAAGACTTTGTATTCAAAGACATTGTACCCAAAGACATTGCACCCAAAGACATTGTACTCAAAGACATTGTACCCAAAGACATTATACCCAAAGACATTGTACCCAAAGACATTGTACTCAAAGACATTGTACTCAAAGACATTGTACCCATAGACATTATACCCAAAGACATTGTACCCAAAGACATTGTACTCAAAGACATTGTACCCAAAGACATTGTACTCAAAGACATTGTACTCAAAGACATTGCACCCAAACGTTGTACCCGCTAACCTTGGATTGCAACTGATCTAAGGGAAGGCAAGTCATCTGATAGAGGGCCAACTCTGAAATCAACCCCGGAGATGGAGTCCCGTAGGCGGTATGACATTGACACAATGAAACATTCCTTAAACTCATGTGAAGTAGAACATATAAAGAGCACAGTGAAACACACAAACACACACACTGCTGGTCATCTTCTGGATCCTTGGTCTATTTCCAGTCGTCTTGACCAAGTCTTGCCATGGGATCAGATAGGCAAGGACGAGAGAGTGAGGTTGACGAATGGAGTAACTCTCCCTCACTCAAAACAAAATACAGCTCAAGTTAACACACTGCTGCTACTTAAGTCAAGAGTGTATTTGTCATCTTGGTGTGCCAGGGACGAACAGCAACACCCAAACACATGACACCCAAACACATGACAGCCAAACACATGGCAGCCAAACACATGGCAGCCAAACATATGATGCCCAAACATATGATGCCCAAACACATTGTACCAACATATGGTACCCTAACACATGGTACCCAAACACATTGTACCAACATATGGTACCCAAACACATGGTACCCAAACACATTGTACCCAAAGACATGGTACCCAAACACATTGTACCCAGACATATGGTACCCAAAGATTTTAAACCCCAACATATGATACCCAAAGACATTGTACCATAATATATGGTACTTAAAGACATTGTACCCAAACATATGGTACCCAAAGACATTGCATCCAAGCATGCGGTACCCAAATACATTGTACCCTAATACATGGTACTTAAAGACATTGTACCCAAACATATGGTACCCAAAAACATTGTACCCAAACACATTGTAGGCAAACACATGGTACCCTAACACATGGTACAAAAAATCATTGTACCCAAACACATTGTACCCAAACAACACATGGTACCCAAACACATGGTAACCAAACACATTGTACCCACAGACAGTGTACTCAAACACAATAAAAAAAAAGTAATTTTACTTTATTATAAAAATTGTTGACTGTTAGATTAAGTATTGCTATCACCTGTCTGCAGATATGTTTGTAGAGTGACACAGATAACGCAGTGACTGGTTGGACACCGACCTTAATTAGAGCCATCAAATCATCCAGTGGGTGGACAGCGATGCGGATGTGACGTCAAGAACGGTGGTCCAATGAAGAGGGTTGCCCAGATCCTGGCAACCATGGCAACCATCTACTGGAAGTGTAGGAAACCTGGTGACTCGTGTCTGTGCGTCGCCGGCCTTATCTGGATCTTCGTGTGTCAGCTTAGCAACACCAAGGCCAAACGGGTTGTACTGCTGACAGCTGTGCTACTTGCTGTTACGATATGGTGTGTGGGTAGGGGGCGTGTCAAACAGGTAAGCTGTTAATACACTAGGGCTAACTGGGTGCATTTTTTACACCGAGTCCGGGTATTTTGAGAAAATACCCTGTAGGTTCAAGTGCTACGGAAAAAAAGTTGACTTCTCATTTTATATACACAATTGGCCAACAGGTAGTCCTACACCCTATCTGCCGGCCTTTTAAAAATATGCCTACAGGGAGTCCTACACCCTATCTGCCGGCCTTTTAAAAATATGCCTACAGGCAGTCCTAAAGATAATCCTACACCCTGCCTGCCAAAATTTAAACAATCGTTCTACTAAATATGTTAGTACCTCCACACAGCCCAGACGTCAGGTCTCCCCGATGCCGGACCGTGTGGCGGCACGCCAGGGACCTCCCCCGGCCTGGACCGCCCCCACTCGATCGGATTTGCAGATGGAGGCCCTCCCTATCCGGTGGACCGAAAAGCTGCGCTTAAAGTGTCCGCAGCCGACTCTCCCAGGGAGTCGGGATGGTCCATTAACGTCCCTAATATCTTCCCCCACCCATCCCGGGGAAGCGCCGGACGCCCTTTAAGAGGGGTTCTACAGTGAGTTTCCACCCCGCAACTAGTTTTCGAAGCCACCACAGGCTTGTCAACCGGAGCCCCGGAACACAAAAGTCCTACAGATAGTCTCTTTACCATACCCGTGAAACAAAAAATAAACATAAAATAAAAATCAACCAGCTTTTTTCTTCACTCAGACTAAATAAATGTTCGGTGTAAGAGTGGGTGGGACATTAGAACATTCAAAGTGGTCATGGACGGCAGTGGAACTCATTGGGAATCTTCTTCATCTTACAACTTATCAAGTGCGTTACCCGGTACTGAGACGCTTGTTGTTGGGTTTTTTTTTCAAACAACTTTGGTAGATGGGAAGCTCGCGCACTGCGGCCATCATTGTTTGGGCGTGGCTACGGCTGGTTGGTCTAATGACTTTCCCGAAGTCTGGCCAATGTCCTTGGTGAATTCAACCCACCACAAGATTACCAAAAATGTTCATTTACTCAATACAGCCCTGCTTGTACTAGGTCAGACCGCATATCCCTGCTAATACAAACATGTTTTATAATAAAAAGGTCAGACCTCATATCCCTGCTAATGCAAACATGTTTTATAATAAAAGGTCAGACCTCATATCCCTGCTAATGTAAACATGTTTTATAATAAAAGGTCAGACCTCATATCCCTGCTAATGCAAACATGTTTTATAATAAAAGGTCAGACCTCATATCCCTGCTATTGCAAACATATTTTTTATTACACCAGGTTGGAACCTACACAAAATGGAACCCCCAGTTCTTGGCCAGACCAGCAGGCACCACCAGATATTTCACCCCAGCAAAGGATCAAAACATCTTCCTGTACTCTGCCATAGCCAACCGCCACCATCCTGTCAATGGTGCCATCAACATCATCATCACAACCATGGATTCCAGCAGCTCGCGCTTAGACTGCTGTGTACTCGTTGACAACCAGACGCTGTTCATCACAAGGGCCGAGGAGTACTTCTTCTACCACACGATAGACGTCGCCTTCATCGCCAGAATTGTCGAGTATTTTTACCCCGATTATTATTACGCGCGTCAGTACTCATGCACTGTCCCCGAGATCGGGCAATCTGTTGGTCACGTGACGCTCAAGGGCTCGTCAGCGTCCGCTTGCTCTTCGGATGTGAGAGATTACGTTTCTGTACGCCACCCCCGCGACGTGCCGGGTGGGCTGGCGGTGTGTGCCAAGATAGCGCACAGTGGGGGGCTGGACCCGGAGAAGGTCATTGAGTGGTTCGAGGTGCAGAGGCTCCTGGGCGTGGACAAGGTGCTGATGTTCGACATGGGGAACCCTGAGAATTTGACCAGGGTGTTGAGATACTACCAGGACTTGGGCATCCTTGACCTCCAGCCTTACGAGCTGCCTGGCGCGCCACCCAATAGGACGTTGATGGAACGAGACAAGAGGACGTACCAGGTACTCACCAAATTAACACACCGTGTAGAAAATAAAAATGGAATTCAGCACACATATGCTCGCATTTACAAACATATACACACATGTACAAACATATAATCCCTCACCTTTACACACATATTTATTTATATGTATAATACAACATGTATAGTAATAATTTTTGCTATGTTAAAATAACTTTATAAATAATCATACTCTATAGATTTCAATAAACATGGATTGATATTTCAAGTTCAAGGTTTAAAGTTGTGTGCGTTGGAATGACATGGTGAGAAAATACATATCAATTACAATGTAATCAATACACTACTTCATCATAGACACACATGCAGGAGTGAGAGAGACACAGTACATCACTTCATCATAAACAACATACATGCAGGAGTGAGAGAGACACAGTACATCACTTCATCATAAACAACACACATGCAGGAGTGAGAGAGACACAGTACAACACTTCATCATAAACAACACACATGCAGGAGTGAGAGAGACACAGTACATCACTTCATCATAAACAACACACATGCAGGAGTGAGAGAGACACAGTACAACACTTCATCATAAACAACACACATGCAAGAGTGAGAGAGACACAGTACAAGACTTCATAAACAACACACATGCAGGAGTGAGAGAGACACAGTACATCAATTCATCATAAACAACACACATGCAGGAGTAAGAGAGATACAGTACATCACTTCATCATAGACACACATACAACAGTGGTGATAGACACAGTACATCACTTCATCATTGACACACATACAGAAGTCAGACACAGTAGTCACTTCATCATAGCCACACATACAGCAGTAAGAGAGATACAGTATATCACTACATGATAGAACACAGACAACAGTGGTAAGAGAACTGGTACGTCACGTCAGCATAAACACACAAACAACAGTGAGTGACACATTACATCACTTCTTCATAGACACATACAAGAGTCAGAGACACATAACATCACTTCAACGTAGAACCACATATAGAAATCAGAGACACCGTACATCACTTCATCAGAGACACACATGCATAAGTCAGAGACACACATGCATAAGTCAGAGACACAGTTCATAACTTCGTCATAGGCACATATACAACAGCGAGAGAAACAGAATAAAATACAAATAACACTTGGCTGAAATGTTGTATCCGAGATACTGTTTTTGTTGTTGTTTGTTCGCTGCTGCTTATGTGTTGTACTGTGTCTCTCTCACTCCTGCATGCGTGTTGTACTGTGTCTCTCTCACTCCTGCATGTATGTTGTTTATGATGAAGTGATGAACTGCGTCTCTGATGAAGTGATGTACTGTGTCTCTCACCCTTATTCCATATTTTATAATTTGCACAGCATTAAAAAGTACACATTTTTAAGCCAGAGTGATAAAAACCCAATCAGATAATCATGGCAAATTGTATTGCTAGTTCCACCATGATGAGTCCATGGCTGTGCTCGAGTGTCGTCAGAGAATGGCCGGATACACCTACGTCATGAGTCACGACGTGGACGAGTTCATTATTCCCAGGAGGAATGTTGGATTGAAGCAATTCTTCAAGGTAATCTGGTGCATATTTACGCTAAAAACATCTCTAATAGACATTAGACAAATTCGTTCATTTATTTGACATCAAATTCATTGAGTGTTAAGAATGCATAGGACCACAGAAACATTAATTAAGAATCAAATTAAAATGAGAAATACACTACGTTTCTGATCACAACATAATATGTTCTTAAAGTAAAGAATCAGCATCACATTCTTTAATCATGACAATTCCTCATTGGTGTTGCCTTCTTTCGATTTTAAATATGAAATCAATATTATAATAATTAATAATTTTCCAATTCAATCGATGATATTTTCCATGAAATTGATGATATTTTCAAGCCTTCAATGATATTTTCAATGGAATCAATATTTTCCATCTTTTCCATGACAGGAAAAGATGGAGATGTACCAAGACAGTGCAGGATTTTATTTTGATGCCGAGTTTTTTATTTACAACTGGGGCCCCACCAACCCTGAGGAAGACCTGATGCTGACAAGATACAGGAAGGCCACCAAGCCCCATTGGGAGTGTACCAAATATGTCTATCTGCCAGCCAGGGTGCTTTCATCAACGACTCACTCTATATTCCCTATTTCCCCGTATACAACGTGAGTTGGCTCACTAGAATATATTTAAAATGCCATTTTTGGGGGGTTCTTTACAATTCCCAAATTAATATTACTAAAATTGAGTTAGACAAACCTTTGAGTTTAAGTTTAATGTTTTGAAATCTGATGTATGGATGGGTTGTTGCACACCATCAAGGGATCGGTTGTTGCACTCCATCATGAAGTAGGTTGTTGCAGAACATCATGGGATTCGTTGTTGCACACCATCGTGAAATAGGTTGTTGCAGACCATCATGGAATAGGTTGTTGCACACCATCGTGACATAGGTTGTTGCAGACCATCATGGGATAGGTTGTTGCACACCATCATGGGATAGGTTGTTGCACTCCATCGTGAAATAGGTTGTTGCACACCATCATTGGGATAGGTTGTTGCACTCCATTGTGAAATAGGTTGTTGCAGACCATCATGGGATAGGTTGTTGCACACCATCATGAAATAGGTTGTTGCAGACCATAATGGGATAGGTTGTTGCACACTATCATGGGATAGGTTGATCCTGACCATCGTGAGATGGGTTGTTGTACAAATACTTGGGATGGGTTGTGACAGACTGTTATACAGAGATGTAGTACACCTTTATGTGATGGGTTGTGACAGACTGTTATACAGAGATGTAGTACACCTTTATGTGATGGGTTGTGACAGACTGTTATACAGAGATGTAGTACACCTTTATGTGATGGGTTGTGACAGACTGTTATACAGAGATGTAGTACACCTTTATGTGATGGGTTGTGACAGACTGTTATACAGAGATGTAGTACACCTTTATGTGATGGGTTGTGACAGACTGTTATACAGAGATGTAGTACACCTTTATGTGATGGGTTGTGACAGACTGTTATACAGAGATGTAGTACACCTTTATGTGATGGGTTGTGACAGACTGTTATACAGAGATGTAGTACACCTTTATGTGATGGGTTGTGGCATACCATCATGTGGTGGATTTTTACCTACCATCATGTGCTGGGTTATTGCGGAAATGCCTGGAATGGACTGTGGCACAGTGCTATGAGATGTGTTGTAGCAGCACCTCCATGAGATGGTTTGTGACACAAATACTTGGAATGTGCTATGGCACACCCTTCATTATCAAAAATTACTTGTTAAAAAATTTTTTTTTCATCACAGCCTTGTAGAGAATCTGAGCGAAAAAAAACGTATATTTGTGTTCCCTTATAAGTAAAGTATTTTCTACCAAAACATTAACACTGTATCCGGGAATTATATCAAAAGAAATTTCGTTGACGGTAAATTGATTGACAGTAATTTGATCGAACGAATATTCGGTTGAATCTTTTTTTCAGTTTTTACGTTAAAATTTTGCTTCAAATTTCTACGTGTGAACTGAAAAAAAGTTTCTACCAAATTCCGTTCTATAAAATTTCTGTTGATCAATTTACCGTCGACGAAATTTCTTTAGATCAAATTTCCGGTAACCCATTAAAACAATTCTGACTTGAATATCATTACAAATATTGATTACCTACAGATACAAGATAGAGGCAGCTGACGCTGTCCTTCACCATTACAGGCGCTGTCCAGACGATGTATGGCCAACATGTTTCCCTGAGACAATCATTGATCATTCCATGACACGCTTCACTGAGCTGCATTCAAGGGTACTCAAAGTGAGAGAAGCTACAAGAACTCATCAACAATGGAACACAAACAGATAACTATAGCCATCCAAATGTCAATACATATCATATAGGGTAACATGATTTAAACAAAGCAGCAAACAGCTACTGTAATGGACAAAGATCACGCAAACAGCTTCTGTTATGGACAAAACTCATGTAAACAGCTTCTGTTATCGACAAAGATCATGCAACCAGCTTCTATTATGGACAAGAATCATGTAAACAACTTATGGACAAAGATCATTCAGACAGCTTCTGTTATCAAAAAAGATCACGGAAACAGCTCCGTTATCAGCAAAGATCATGCAAATAGTTAATTTATTGAAATCCTTTTGAGAAAAACTGAAACCTTGACGGTTCATATTGGACAATACTTTCAGTTTCACTTTAAACAATAGAGTGGTGGCAATTTCATGATGTGCTCTGGACAATGCTGACCGCAGTAACTATTGATGAAGTGTTGGATTATTATTTTAATATCCTGTATGACATGAGATAACACATTCAGTTATCATATAAATATCACTTTTGTTGGATAAAACAAGGTTTTAAAATAAAAAATCATGAAGGTACTGCTGTTCCTTTTAACCAAATACAAAGATGAATGATACCACTTTGAGTTTATTAATTATATTTTTTTAATGAATTGTTTTTATTCCCTTACTGGAGGCTGGCTACTTTTTCGTGGCCCACCCTGTAGACCTGTTGTATTTTAGTTATGTTCTGATTGAGTTCATTGCTTTAAGAGATTTACATCCGTCACATTTGATGAGATTTACTTTTCTTCCCCTGTGCTTTAAATAAGCTGTTTTACATACCACATTTAAAAAGTACTGTACTGGGTCAAACTGCTGTCATTTATAGTTGGATAACGCTGTACTGTAAAATGTGTATGGAATAACAATGCGTTGTCTATCAAATTTAATTTGCACAAGTCTTTTGTGATTTGTAAAACTGTTGTTTTAATACGTTGTGCATTAATCATGTTCACTGTGTCTAAACAATTCTTCATTTTGTAAAACTAAAAATGGATAAACTATGCCTGTGTCCAAAATAGAATTATAAAATGTTCTCATTTAAAAAACCTATGATACAGTTAAATATGTCCCTTTTAACATGTTCTCTGGTTAAGTCAATAAGCAATGTTATATATTTATTTTCATATCCCAAAATGATTGTAAATATGTCACATGTGCTGCAAACTTGCATACACTAAATTACTATGTAATGCTTTAATTTAGTTCTTTATGTAAGCATTTCATGTCACACATTCATAATATATTTATTAAATTTTTATATTTATATATATATATTATGTTAATACAAGTTATTTAAAAAACCATAGATAATTTTGCTTTTTCATTTAATGAATGACTATTAATGTATTCTTTTTGTTCAATGTGTGTATATTTCTCTTATCATTAGTAATTAAGCTAAATTCAATAAAACTGAGTGATAGTATAAGTTGCAAACATTGACAAGTTCTCTAGGATGTCAATAGATATATATTTTTGTAACAATTTTCCAAGCATTTTGCTAGCTGGTGGGTAAAGATGCTTAGTGCGATAAAAGATGTGGTAGCTGTGCTGTTTTGTGGTGTTCATAATTATTGTGTCCTAAGAGAATTCATGTTGGTTAGCTTCAACAGTAAGTCATCAAGTAAGCTTTCCCTCCAAAGGAAGTAGGTCAAATATTAACTTGTGAAGGTATTTATAAATGTTAAAGAAAGGAGAATCATGAAATAAATTTCTTCCTTATTAAAATGTCCCTACATCACATTATATTGTGTTATTAATTAATATGTTACATTTAAATGATGCCTACCCACGGCAATGCTCAACCTTCACATTTTATTGTGTATCAAAAAGACATTTATTCATACAGAATGTGCCATATTGTCCTAGAGCAGCTAGAATGTCCTCAGGTATCACCAATCACATAGTTGGGAAAATTGCTTCACTCTGTCAGTGTCCCCGAGTGTCAAAATAAATTTCATCAAATTTTCTAAACATGTTTTGCCTTGACGTTTTCTTTAGTGGATATTGTCAATCACTTCAGCCATTGAAACAGAAATGTTAAAATTAAAGATTTGCATTACTCTTCCATTAATCTACACTCAACACTGAAAGCCACCACAATACTGATGGCCACTAGTGTACAAAACTGATAGCAACTAGTGTAGTAAACTGATATTCAACTCTGGTAGCTACTAGTAAACAAATAACACTGGTAGCCACTAGTAAACAAATAACACTGGTAGCCACTAGTAAACAAATAACACTGGTAGCCACTAGTAAACAAGTAACACTGGTAGCCACTAGTAAATAATTAACACCGGTAGAGACCGACCGAATTTCGGCTTCGGCTTCGGTTTCGGCGCCGAAAGTGGCCATTTGATCACTTTCGGCCAAGTTTCGGTTTCGGCCGAAACTGAAATGTTAACTTTCGGCTTTATTTCGGTTTCGGCCGAAAGAGAAAAGTTAACTTTCGGTTTTTCTTCGGTTTCGGCCGAAATTGACTTAGACTTTCGGCCACCGGCCGAAAGTAACTCTAGTTTTTGGTCATTTAATACTCAGCGAAAACGATATTTAACAACAAACTAAGGGACATTTAAGAGCAAACTAAACGATCTTTAAAACAAACTAAGCGATCTTTAAGAACAATCTAAGCGATCTTTAATAACAAACTAAACGATCTTAAAGAACAAAC
>CAXITT010000183.1:1009405-1028163 GCA_964033795.1 Lymnaea stagnalis | reverse complement strand
AAAAATATCGTCTTGCGGGTCACAAATGGCTTGCGGGCCGCGAGTTTGAGACCCCTATTTTAGATGTTTATTTATTAATATTCACGATTATCTCATTTTTTATAAAAAGAATGTAAATATTTATACTTTCCCTCATCATTTTCGATGTATGCAGATGTATGCGAGATCGAATTTCAAAATAACTTAATATTACATTTTCGGTTTCGGCTTCGGTTTCGGCCGAAATTCATTTTTAATATTCGGCCTTTTTTCGGTTTCGGCCGAAAGTCATTTTTAAACCTTCGGCCTTTTTCGGTTTCGGCCGAAAGTCATTTTAAACTTTCGGCCTATTTTCGGCTTCGGCCGAAATCAGAAAATCACTTTCGGTCGGTCTCTAAACACCGGTAGCCACTAGTAAACAAATAAGACTGGTAGCCACTGGTAAACAACACTGGTGGCCACTAGTATTTCAAATTATTTAGAAGAACAAAAAATGGCAGCTGCCCCACTCAATGATATAAACCATAAGGCTGATTTTAAAATCTCTATTTTTTGGTCATATTAATATTTAACAATACCCCCCCCCCCTCCGACCCCACTTTACCTATCCACAAGAATTACAACAGCTAAAATTAGATTAATCTCTTACATTCCACCTGGGAATACATTTATGGCAAGTTTTATGTTTCTATCTCAATGGCTGAGAATATGTTTCAAAATTATTTGGTTCTGATAATTATTATTATTTTTTTTTAAACCCACTTTCAGTCCAATAAGAATGACCAACTCTGATAAATAAAAAAAATGATAACATCAGATCTGAATCATGTAATAAGACAATAACAAAAAGGTCAATACTGATATTGCCTACAGTCTGTCAAACTGTCAACACAATACAAATAACAAACTTCTTTTCTTATTTTGGTTTTAAAACAAATACAAATTAAATAAAAATGTATATAAAAATGGAACAGTTATGGTTTGGAAGAAATATTCTGTACAATTTAAAAGACTGGTTAAGAAAAGTTTCAAAAGCCCAGATTATATTGCACAAGATTTTAAACAATCATAGCCAATTTAAATGATGAACAGATCACCAAAAAGGTAATTCAAACAAATGTCTACATGAAATCAATTAATCATTGACATGTCAGTTCAAAGAGGTCAAACATCAACAAAGAGCTCAAGAAAGATCAAAATGATCAATAAATTGATCGTGGGCCCTTAAGATATAGAAGAAGAAGAAAGAAGCATTAAATATATTGATTAATCAATACAAATTGTACCAGAGAAAAAACTTGTTCCATAGATACAACATGTACCAGAGATGAAACTTCTTCAAAAGATGCAACTTGTACCAGTACCAGAGAGATACGGCTTGTACTAGAGACATTACAATAACTGATCTCATTCTGAGCCAGTGCTTAAATGTTCTTTGATGATGGTATCACTATATATGCTGATTATCTGAATTACCTCTAGATATTTGCCCACTGCCAATTACATCTAGTGTTACATTAGATTTAACGCTTGGCAGATGGTGTAGTTGTATCATTTTAATGAACCTTTTTTGTTTAAAATTATACATTCCAAATGGTTTGATTTTTTTACAACTTATTGAAGAAGTTAAACTCAATCCATTATAATATAGAGATAAAATTTAATTAAATGACATTTAAAAGCATTTTATTGCTGAAAGGAAATTAACAATTCATTTTAAAAAAATATCAAATGCTGCCTCAAAAAAAAAAGAATTAAAAAATGATGACTTGATTCAAATATAAAAATGCAACTTTTATTAAAACCAAAATGACGACTAGGGATTAGCTATAGTTGCAGACGACACTTGCTCACGTAATTGACATCAGTAATTAAATCAGTTCAAACTGGAATATGTCATTTAAAGGTGATGCATCTATAACATAAAGACAAAGCACAATTCATAGTTACAAGAAATGCTTACACTCTTTTGGGGTTGCAAAATGACATTGTAAAGCCACATATCATTATGAAACCCATGAATGACAGAAATGTAACTGATAAAGCAGCAAGCAGTCATTTCCTTCTTACAATCAAAATGATTTGCGGTAATAATAATGTCAAATAATAGGAACAATGTCTGTAAACACATAATTCACTTTAAAATATAAAATGAGAAAACAAATTTTTTCCACCTTTTAATTACCAATTACCATGTCAATACTCTGTTGGGCTGAGACTTAGTCTCTTAGAGCCCTGGCTACTAAACTTGGCGGCGAGCCTCATCTGATGGGCATCACCGTAAATCATTTATTCAAGGCAGGCCTCCGGGTCTCGCCCGTTTGCCCCCGTCCCCCCACTAGGACATGTGATGACCAAGTGAGCCACTGTTTCTTCTGCCTCGCCACAGAATCGGCAGTCTGGTTCCCTTCGGTCATCTAGTTGGTGGAGGTAGCTGCGTGTCGCCATTGTCCAGTCCTCATCTGGGTGATGAGGCTCTGGTTTTGAGACCAATTACCATGACATGGGTCAAGCCTGACAAGCTTCATATGATATTACAATGACATGGGTCAAGCCTGACAAGCTTCATATGATGTTACCATGACATGGGTCAAGCCTGAAAAGCTTCATATGATGTTACCATGACATGGGTCAAGCCTGACAAGCTTCATATGTTACCATGACATGGGTCAAGCCTGACAAGCTTCATATGATGTTACCATGACATGGGTCAAGCCTGACAAGCTTTATATGATGTTACCATGACATGGGTAAAGCCTGACAAGCTTCATATGATGTTACCATGACATGGGTCAAGACTGACAAGCTTCATATGATGTTACCATGACATGGGTCAAGACTGACAAGCTTCATATGATGTTACTATGACATGGGTCAAGCCTGACAAGCTTCATTTCATGTTACCATGACATGGGTCAAGCCTGACAAGCTTCATTTCATGTTACCATGACATTGGTCATTTGATAGTTAGCTGTGTCCATTAAAAAAATAAATAATAAAATGGCAACATTTAATTGACATGAATATGTTTCAGAGTTTTATAAAAATATCAATCTAATAAATACAATCATGACAACTTTTGCTAGAGACAGAAATTGTAAGTCATATGGTCCCCCAAAAAAGGCTGGAAACTTGAATCAACTGAACAACTAAATTGACCTGACCAAGTCCGCTAAAAAAAATTATTCCCTGCAATATTCCATGCAGTATAATTCTATTTTTACATTTAATTTTTCTTGCTCCACTAGGACATGGTATTCTTTTATTAAGCACTGCCATACTTATGTGGTGTATTTTTCCATTTCATGTCAAAATTTACCAATTGTCTTCACCATGTAAACATTACAAGTGTTAAATTAATTTTTAAAGGAATTTTGTTTAATAGTTGCAGCTCCAAAGTCTTTCAATTCTAAAGAAATGTCCTTTATTTGCTAATTTTATCATTTAAATGTCCAAAAAGAGCTTGTACACATTAAATATGTTTATGCCTTAATGAACAATGTAGATCTTAAAAAATTTCAATTTATGTAACAAATAGGGTTGCAAGGTTTTTTTTTATATTTACAAAAAAAACAAAACTGAATATTTCTTCAACAAATATAATTATATATTTTTCAAAATACCCCAAAAAGCCTTTTCAATTATTAAGCCATTAAAAATATTTATATACCGGTAACAAAGTTTATAGGGAAAATGTAAGCACTGGCAAACCTAGTAATGACCATCCTTCCTGTTAAAACCAACAAAAAAAAACTAAAAAAAATAACCAGGCTGGAACATCTAATATTTATCATAGTGACACAATCCCTGATTAAAATCAATTGCTTGCACTACACAGTTGATCATGTACATGACTAGTTTTCTCATCGTTATCGCAATGCAGTGAAGATTTGATTATATCAGCAGGATTCCTCTCTTCAATTTCATGAGAATTACAGCACTTGTTGTTATCCTCGACATCAACACCATCCACCTTATCCTCCTTGCCACCAATCTGCTGACACTCTTCATGTCCTGCACACATAGAAGAACGTTGACTGCTAGCTGCAGAGGGTTGCTGCCTTAGTTGCAGTAGCTCAAATTCCAGCTTCTCCTCCATCAGTTGTAAACACCTGGTCCTTTGTGAGACCATTTCAATTTTTTTAATGAAATACATTTTTTTGAGTTCCTGGAGTGACATGGACTGAAGTCTGTTTTCTTCTCCTGACCATTTGCGCTTTTTAGAAGATGGATTAATTTCTGGTACAGTAAGGGGCGACTCTTCTCCGGCTGAAATAAAAATACACAAATTTCAGTGATGAACAAATATAAACTTATAAATTAATTTAATTTAAGCACTAACTTTTATAAGAAATCAAATTTATTTTTGTCAAGTGAGAAAAGCTCTCAGTAAATATGAATGTTATTCAGTGTAAACAGTATACTGCCAGAACTTGATAGTCATTTTTTTTCACATGTCTGCCCAAGCCATGGTTCTATGTATCATATTATTTATTATAGTTGTTCCAAAATTTGTTGAGTGTTCATAAAGACAGAGTTCTTTAAAGTCTGAATGTGAATCATTTCTTAATTAATGCTGAAAATTATGATTTATATCTTAAAAGTAATTGTATTTTGTCTTTCAACAAAAAAAAAGAAGAAAAAACATTCCTGACTCACCAGGACATGCCAGATAAAAAAAACATTGCCTTTTAAGGAAGTCTATTTACAAAATTATAATGTAAATTTCATTAATTTAAAAAGGAAAAAAAAAACAGAATAAAATATTTTACAAACATCTTCCTCCATTCTCCGTATGAGAAAGCCTATTTTTCCATCCTCCCTCAAGATTAGTCCACTTCCTGTGGTGGAAATGTTCATCTTCAGTCCCAGAATCTGAGTCCACTTGATCCATTTGCAGGACCTCCTGGGTGTACGGATCCAATCTCATTGAGAGACTCCTGTACGGACACGGTGACTGAGACACGGCCGACAACAGCGATGTTGTGGCTACTTCATGGGAAGCTACTGACACTGGATGTTGTAAGGAGTTATAGTTTTCAGGAGATAAGTCACAGTTTTTCACCAATGGCTCTGGAGTTTTTCTATGTGAAAATCTATTATTTGATTTCTTGGGGCTGTATTTTGTTTTATTTTTTGGAAGGATTTGTTCATGACTCAGTGAAGTGTCTTTATCAGGTGATATAACTTCTTCCTCATATATATTTCTCTGCTTTTCTGGGAAACCATTTTTTACTTTTGACTTAACTGATTTGGTTTGTTTGGTAACAGTGTGTGCCGCCAAAATGCACCCATTGCCCACTGGTCTAGGAGGGCTTTGCAGCATGGCATTCAGGAGATTTTTATCTGGCTTGATATCAATCTCAGACGAGGGTGTCCAGTCAGTGTGGCCATCATCTGGCTGTACTGGTAGCCCTGTGGGTGAGTGAAGACTGCCGTGGGGAGAGTTTACAGAAAAGTTAAAGAGTTCTGTTTTCCCATGCAGAATTTTCATGACCAGCTCATAGTAGGGAGAAACATTAGCACCATCTTTAGAGTTGGACTCCTCAAACTTTTTCTCCAAGAGTCGCATGCGATGTGACAAATCTTTCCAGCGATGCTGCAACTCCTGAATATAAAAAAAATGTGAAAACATTAACATGCTGGATGGCTAGAAATGCTGGTAGCCACAAATGAAACTACTGCCCGATTTTACAAATCTAAAATTTAAATGAACACTGATAAAAATACCTAAACTTTTTTTAGTATGTTGCCTTCCTTAAATTACCAAAGGTCCATAAGTAGGTAATTAACAAATGTATAAACAGGATGACAGCGCTGTGAAATTTAAACATTAATTACTTTTCTTGTCCGTCCAGCACTGTTTGGAAGTGAATTGACAGCATCTGTTATTGTGGTCCAAACTGTTGCTCGCTGATTGATGGTCCCGCCACCAAATATCACATTTTTATAGAGGTCAAGCTGTTCTAGAAGGATCATTGTCTCCTGGTGAGTGTAGTTTGGCTTTCGTATGCGGCGCCGCTGCATGGCAGCTAGGGACAACTGGCAATCAGTTTGCGGTCCTTGTCAAATAACTGTGATAAAAAAAATCCATAACATTTATATACTGATCATCTTAAAGAGAAAACCGATTTGTGAGCAAGTTACAACGCAAGATGCATACTGTCCATGGGTTATAAAAAAATGTTTTTAAGTACATTTAAATTAAAAGTCCACATGCACTTAATCATGTTTCGGCCATCTTAAGAAATTTCTAATTACATTATCTAAAGCCCAAGCCTTTCAAGAGTTAAGACCCATTTACACAAAACAATTTGCATAGAATTGCCAATGTTTGTGATCCAGACATACTATGAAAATGTTCATTTAACATAGCTTTTAATTAAGTTACAGATGGAGCTAGATTATCCATGATTGTTATTCAATTTTCCAAACAGCAATAAAATAAAATTTGATATAATATTATTACCCAATGTGACTCTTACTCAGCTCAATCCTTATGCTTATAATACCGTCTTTTCCCATGACTGTTGCCTGTATCCATGTGGTCAGAGGCAGCAGAAGTTTTTGCACAGCACAGGCCAATGACATCTGTAACAATAAAAAGTAGTATTATCAAATTCAACTATCTTTAAATCAAATATTTTTACTTTCTAACTATTGAATAGTTTCCAGTGTCAGAGCTACAAGAGGACTATAACAACATATTCATTACTTCCCTTATTTTTTTTCCTAATTTTGCTAAAATTAAATTTATCATTTGTTAAATTAGTGAAGCTCCACAATAAGCTTGTAAAATAAAATAATTATTATTTTGATTAGATTCAAGGTAGGTGGTGGAAAAAGGTAAGGGCAGAATGTCGGGAGAGTGCACAATGTAGGGGTAGGGCAGATTGTGGGGAGAGGACAGATGATTTGGGTTAAGGCAATGAAGCTGGAGTAAATAATTCTGAATGGCGGCCACCTCCTGTTTTTAAAATAAGAATGACCAAAGTGTTCGTCAAGCTACTATTTGTGAGGGTTTTAATATTTTAACTTATACTATAACAGACTGTGTAGATGTTGTGTTCATATTCATATGCTGGCTAAATTAGAATAACCTACCTGCCCTAAGCATGCTACAAACTGCTCATTGATGATTATTAAATTAAATTGAAAAATTGCTAAACTAAATATAATTTTCAAAAGGGAGAAACCCAATCACTAGCCAGCCTGCAATTTAAAGTTTATTGAACTTTTATTCTTACGACTACAACTTCCAATTCTAACAAAAGAGAAATAATGATAAGTTTATGTAGTATTACTATGTATTAGGCCTTTGCCGCATGCGATTTAGATTAAGGGTATAGTATAGGGATAGTTATTCAGTTTCATTTATTCATTATTGGTAGGCACTTTCCTACCATCCCAAACCAAATCAGTAATCAGTATTGAGTAGTGCTCCTCACTCTTACTCACTCACTTCCGGCTGCAACAAGATGGCGGAAAAAAACAAAAAGAACCATGGATTTCACTAAAAATTAAGTTTAGGAAATAGTCCTTTCTGAGTGAAAATATGCTTAAGAATCTGGATAGGATCAGAATCTTTGTTTAAGATACATATTTTTTCCTTCAACAACATTTCATTAACAAAATCTCCATTATCACTATGCAAAGGATAACTTCCTGCTACGACAAGATGGCGGTATAATAATACACAAAAGGAAGGAATTCTTAATTTCAACAAAAAATAGTGGTAGGAAATAGTCATTTAAGTGGAAAATATACTAAAGTTTCTGGCCTGGAATTTTATTTCGGTTACGTATTTTTCCATTTTTATAAAGGTGTGTACAGGAAGAGGTAGTTCCTCCGATAGGGGAAAACTTCGTGCTCCTAAGAGAAGTTCATCCGCCTTAGTCCTCTCCTGTCACTCAACTCTCACTTGTGCATCCCCGCAGCTGTTAGCATGTAACAGCAGCAATACCCTGGGCAATGGCTTCCACTTGCCGAGTAAACCAGGTGAGGGGCCTCAAACCATCTGCGATTTAGGACTGCCTACCTACTGCATGTGGAAACCTGGATGTTGACGGATCCTGCGGAGGAGACCATTTAGGTTCAACGGAGGAGTTGGCGATTACAGCAACGCACCGTGGAGTGTGTAGAGCAAGATGAGGCACGTAGAACATCTTGGTCATCCACAGTATCTGTACCCATCTCCGATCGTCTTGACTTAGTCTTGCCACAGGAAACGGTGGGTCCGGACAAGAGAGTGAGGTTGACTCTGGGCAACCCTTCCTCACTTTAAAACAAAGTCACCCACGGCAATGCAAGTCATTAATCAGTCATCCAATACCAGATGACTAAATGGTCCTAGTCGATTTTGACGGACGAACAACAACTCACTGAGTGAGTCATTCTCATTCGGTAATCAGTATAATAAGTAGTATTGGTATTACTATCTTTAATTATTATGGTAAATTTGGTTAGTACCTTCTGAATTAAATAAGCTTAATTATAATGTTAAAGACATTAATCATTAAGTCATTAAGTTAAACTTTAACTTAGACTTAGAGTCAAGAGTTTACAGTTTACAAATTAAATCAAATGTATCCCACACATTTATTAGCACCAATATAATTTTCAGTTATCAAAAGAGAAGGGCGTTTCTAAAGGAATTAATTCATGAACAACTAACAGGGGAAAATGCGTCAAGCCCATTGCTGATCATTGATTAGGCTGAGGATTTTCATTGTTCCGTCAGTTGAATTTAGTGCAGTTGGTAGCATGGATTTGGTTGTCAAGCGCTGGCTAGCACTAATGACATGTGACTTCATTACAAAGTACTTATTTAAAATACGGAAATACACTAAATTAGCTTGTTAAAATGTATGCTATTTAATTACCAATTGCTAGCATTTAGAGAAATGTTTCTGCTGTGGAATAATTGGATCCTGGTTATTTGTTTTCATCAATAAAGCTAAATTAATGTAAGTTCACAAGAAATGCTTTGATTGGTCAAGTCTGTTAATGCCTGGCCGTTTAAACCAATCGAATTATTTATAGAAAAATGTATATTGGTTATGTACACTTGTTTAATGTAGTTATAAAAACTATTTGACCGATTCGTTAGTAATACTGGGAGGGCAGCGTTCAGGTTGAAGCAATGAGAAATATTTTCAGGGTAGAGAAAAAATTGAGCATATTTCTTTTCCCATTTTCATACTTATTTGCAATTTTTACAACTAAAGATACCTAAAATTGCATGGGGGTAATTGTTATTTAAATAAAGGAATAATTGTGAATACATTTAATTAGTGGATTAATTAGATCATATTGCAATATTATGGATCTATACTAATTTATTCTAATATGTGTCATGTTTTGATCACGTTTGTAAAATGGATGGTCCAATCAAATGTTGTGTTGTTGTTGCTGTTTTTTTTTTTTCGTAAGTTTTATAGAATTACTTTATTTTAAATTGAAACTATGAGTAGACAACTTAAAATTTCAGATAATACATTCAAATTAGTATTAATTATATCATCTGTGGAACTACAATGAAAATGTATTATCTGAAATTTTAACTTGTCTAAAAATTTGAGACAATAATTTGGTTAGTTGTAGTTGTGTGATACGGTCTTTAAAGCAACATATTTTCATATGACATGATAGTAAGAGTAGGCTAAACAAATGTGTTAAATATAAACCTTTTTTAAAACTTAAGAGTTGTTTAATATGTGATGACGCATAAATTATTATTTTCTGGTGGAATGAAAGCATTAACGTAAAATAGTGGGTATGTTGAAGTGAAGTCATAAAAAAGTAAACATTGATGATTGTCGACTAGGCCTTTACTATTTGCCATGGGCAGATGAAAACGAAACCAAGCTATGTACAGAAACAGTGACATCTATGGCATGAAAAACAGTATGTGAATAAAACTATTTTGATCGTAATACACACAATGAACAACTGTACTTTAAAAAATAAATATAAATAACGTTTAAAAACATCTTAAGTCTTAACGGATGAATTTCTTCACAAAGATGTAAAAATGCATAAATAGTTTTATTTATTTACGTTAACCGTTAAGAGTTAGTGAAGACATTATTTTTTAATAGACTTAATTGTTTATTTTAATTTTTAAGCAGTGGTTGGTCAAGTTTAAAAGTCTTAGGATTATTTTTTTTTACTGAAATAAGTAAGAACTCTTATTTCGTAATTATAATTTATGGTTGAAGCTTAACACTTTTACTATAAATCAATCAGAAACAATGAACAGGGTTATAAATATAATATATATAATTAGTTCTACATAATGACAAAACTTATTTATATTTTTTAAATAGGGTTTTACGTAAAAATAATTTTTCGCTAACACAAATCGTTTAACTTTTTTACAGACTCCAAATATACTATTTAACCTAGTGTAATTCCTTGTTTGCAGGTGGCCGAGTTGTCTAAACTGATTTTAACTCAAGCTTTTGAATAGACAAGCAAATACGCTACCAACACCCCGTTAGGTGGGTCTCACTAACTGTGGATGGCAACTCATGGAATATAAGAGAATAAACTCCTGGTATCAGGAACGTCATTTCATTTTTTGTTCACCCGGGGGGGGGGGGGCAAAACTTAGCCCGCTTGTTGAGTTGTTTTTTTCCTGGAGACGCCACAGCACATAACAATTTTAATCAACCTCAGTCAACCTGTAAATTAAGGGGGGGGTTTTTTGTTCCCCCGGGGGGGGGGGGGCAAAACTTAGCCCGCTTGTTGAGTTGTTTATTTCCTGGAGACGCCACAGCACATAGCAATTTTAATCAACCTCAGTCAACCTGTAAATTAAGGGTGGGGGCAAATGCTTCCCGTGCCCTATCCAAATGACGCCCTTGCATGTGACGCCACTGGTGCCAAGATGTATCATCGACACATGATGTTCCCGTGGGTTACCAAGGAGTGTAGAGAGATGTGATTTGCTGTCTAGGTAACCAGCGTATCCTCCTTAAGATTTCATATTGTGAAGTCTACAACATCGTCACATTGTGACGAACGGTTGTGAAAAAATATCAATATTAAAATAAAAAATACTGAATAAGACATTGATCTGACCTGGCCACCAATGACAATATCTGACCTTGGTCACTGTCCAAACACTACCTTGTTAAATTAAATGATGAATCATTAAATTAAAGCTTTTAAAGCAATATAAAAAAAAGCTTCATATTATTAATTAGTGACAGGAGGCAAAACATCTCCATTAAAAACTCTCTGTTGAAACCACACAAATGAAATAGGCGTCATGGGCCATTTAAACTTGACATGTAAAAACTGGTCAGTGGTAAACAGTAGTAGAAAATATTTAAGCAAACGAGTTTTAATTACAATATATAGGCTAGACATATTATTTTAAATTTAACACGTGTCACATACTGTGGCGATAAATGGAGTAACTAATGAATACCATTTAAAAATTAATTTAAGCGCTTTATACTTTATGGAAACTTTTGCACCACCACCCATTCGCTGAACAATGACTATTCTTAACATGGCCTTCCGTTTCTCGATCACACAAAATATCACTTAATTTGACGTATAATTAGAGACATGTATGCATAGTGCATACTAAACACGTACTTATATCTATATATGGTGCACTTTAGCCTGGAAACGGCCTTTGACATTATCTTCTAACCTTTGATCTTAGATTTGCAGACCTGGCGGATGTATTTTGAGTACCCAGCAAACAAAAATTCAACAACAGTTTTGAGGGTACTGAACTTTGAACTGAAAACAAACCGTACCAACAAACCGGCCCTACATTTTTACAATCGTATCACTATCACTCGGTATGTTGCGATACCTCAAAAGACCCATGGTAAGCAAAAGCTTTGATTAGCATATCAGTGATATTATCACACTATTCACACTCTCACTCACAGTTGAGTTAATCAGTTAACAAGCCGTACCTGAGCCTTCCTTTCTTAGTTCTAATTAAAATAGAATTAATTGAATTATCATTGAGTCGATGATTGAGATGGCTTTTAATTTTAACTAACGCTTAATACTTATAATTCTAATATTTAATATATTCTAATGGGCGATACACGACTAGCTATCTTAGACTCTTAAGACTATCTCAACTATCTGCTGACCTTAGCCTTAGGTGCCTAGGCCTTAACTTGCCTTAAGGCTTAGTGGCCACTTAGTTCACTTAGCATTAGGTGATTAGTCCGATTAGGCTTTAGCATCTCAGATAGTATAGTTAAAGACTAAGGCCAAGGTGCCTATGAGTCGTGTTGCTACATTTAGTATGATTTACTACGTCTACATTAATTTAATGTATTAATCTTAATTATCTGAAGAAGTAAGTTTATAAAAAGTCCATTCAATTATCTTTAATTTGATACCTAATTTTATCTTACAAACCCTACAATAATATTATTGATATTTTTTAATAAACCCAAACTCTCACTTCCGATACCCGGGTCCGAATAGTCACAGCCTTAAATTTAAGTGTATCTGATTCTGAATATGTGTCTCATCCCTTCTTCTTTATGCATTTTGTTACATAAATTTAAAAAGTAAAATAGCTCTGATGGTTCAAGATCACAGAATTAGTTGTTGTTGATGTTTTTTTTTTAATTTTTATTTTTGTTTGTGTGAATGTGATTGATCAGAATGAAGAACCGGCCTGAATCTGAGTGATGAAGAGAAGTTAAAAATATAAGAAATCTATCCCATTCTTATCTCAAATATCTGACTAATCAGTTGAGTTGGCTGAACTTGTAGTAGATAGTCAGTGCATTTAATCTGATTACTGAATAGCCTAGTTACTAGTGGGAGTAGTCTCAGTGGTGGTTGAAAATAAATAAAAATAATTTATCAGATTTAGATAAGGGAACCCAACCCTAACTTTTAACTATCTGAAATTAGGGCAAAATAACAATTAGCCTAGGCCAGTGGTCAGCAAATCACATGCGGCTCTTTAGCGACCTGAGTGTTGCTTGGCCACTCCACCGCAAATCGGTTTTGTCTCCAAAACCTAAGGTTCTTGACAGGTTCTTGAAAAGAAATTTGGCTCTCAAAAATTTTTTAATCATCTTGCTAATTTGACAAATGAGTTTACCGACCACTGGCCTAGGCCTAGTTAAGTTTTAGTCCATTTTTTAGTTATATTTAATTTAAAATGTGGATGACCATGTCAATAATGTCATAAAAATACATTAATTGTTAATACTATTTAACATAAATAATAGTCTCATTAAAAAGGCTTAGTTGAGTTACTGTTGTTAGTAATGTTAATCTTAGGTAGGACACATAAATTGAGATCAGATAATATCGTAATTTAGTATTGTAAACCAAAGGCCTTTAAACAGTGATCACATTTTACATTTTTTTATTATAAACTTGTTATCTCCCTTACATGGTTGACAATAAAACACACAGTAGGATGAACAAAATTCAAGCGTATTTCATTTATTATTTAGTTGTCTAATATTTGGGCTTATAGTATCAAAGTGAATTTTAATAAAAAATTGAAATAAATATATAGGCTATCGGTTATGTGCTGTCATCCAAATGTTGATGTCTGCTTTCACAGAACACTCTGAATAGACCACAAATTTAAAAAAAAGATTTACTTAGATTCTAAAGCCCATTTATTCATAGTACTGTTCTATATATAATTAAATTTGCCACTGAAATTCTTCTTTATAAACATGGTCATGGAATATATAAAGTTATATTTTTATAAGCATATCCGATATTATTCAATTTTACAATTGTTTTAAATTAATGAAGAGCACTATTCTCCATTATCAACTTCATTCCAACAACTTAAATGGCATTTAATCAACATTTATCTTGCACCACTGCGACAAATAAGAAATATTACAACATTAACAATTTGATCAGATTATGAATGATAGTGCATCATGGAATAATGATTATTGTAATTCTGTGACTTGCTTCTAATAATAATTATTACAGCTTGTAGTAAAATCTATAAACACTTGGAATGTTAATAGTCATTCACAGAGAAAAAAAACTTCTACTCTCTCACCTTTTCTTGTTATATTTTTAAAGAAAGTTTTACCAAATCTAATGTGTCGTTAATTTTTTGTCATATCATTGTCTTTCAGGCCATAGATGAATATAGCTCTTACTCCACTATATTTTATCTAGAAAATCGCATCATCACTTAATCTTATTTTGTCATATCAAACTAAAGAAACCCTAGTGGTGATACCTTATTCATTCTACTCATCTACTCATTCAACACATTCAGTTTGATTTAATTGTATTTTTATCAGCCTAAAAAAAGAGATAAATCCAAACAAATAAGTTCAATTTTTTTACCTTATTGTTATAGTTGTGAGTCATAATATGAAGATATTAGTGTTTTTACTGTTACTGTGAAGAGCACTAAAGTGTTGTTACTGTTTCTGTGTAATTGACATGATATTTAAGAAAATCTTATTTGCTGTTAATACCAACAAACAAATCTGGAAAGGCTCTTTTCCTGTAAACACTTATATTTATTGTAACAGATTTATAGCTGAGCACACTTTATAAAGAGCTTTGAGAGTATGTACAATGTTCACAGTGTCAAATTACCCTTTATATCTCACTGGTTTAAATTTGTATCTTTAGATCATCTTAAAACAGGTCTATCAAATAAAGTGTGTAGCAGGTAAGCCACAGCCCGGCTATGTCGTTCTGAACTTTCTCCACTGTCCCACATCTCCCTTGAATCCAAATATATAAATGAGACCCTTTTCTTTATTTAATCTCTTCCATCTTTTCATATTCATTCCTTCCTGATAACCACAAACACTTCTCATAATAATTCCTCTTGGGCATTTCCAATCATTGACGAATATTTTATCTTTACTGTATTAATTTATTTCTTGCAGTATACAAATTAAAAATGCAACAGCATGGTGGAAACACCAATGTATATGGTTGTAGTTTTAAATAATTTAAAAGTTGGTAGCTTTCAGGATTGAGATAATTTAAAGGGACTAATAAAAATCATGTATTTAAATCATTTTTTTTTCTAAATTAATTTTTAATCATATTTATGTATCTAATCTGTTTATATCTTAAGGCCCTTGATAAAAAGAACTTCTTTTTGTACTGATGTATTATTAGTATTAGTCACATATTACTTTTTAATATATACTGGTACATTTGATAGAGACTATATAATATTAAGACTATAACTATTGTTGATATTAAGTTTTAAAAACTTTTTTAGTTAATTGTTTGATATTTTATAATCATTTTTTCTAAAATATATAATGAGAAATTTGAGTTTTAAAAAAAAGTGTGAAAATGCTTTTAAATGGATTTGATTCAGATTTTGTTAATTTTTCTACTTATTTTTTATTTTACTTAAATTTAAATCAGTATTTTAAAATACAATTTAAATCCAAAAAAATGATTTAAATAAAATTAACTTTATTGTTTTTAATCTTTAAAAAAAAAATATATATCTACTTCAGTTACTAAAAAATGAGGAGGGGGGGGGGAATCAATTTTAAAAGAAAAAACCAATTTTCATTGTAAAAATGAATATTCTTCAAAATCTAAAACAATCCTTAGAAAAAGGGGAACAAAAGTCATTTTACATTTTGAGGGCAATTTTTTTATTCTTACAGTTATGGCAAAGTTGGTAGATTTATATTGTTTTAAAGTTTTTCACTATTGTGCCATCAAGTTACTATTTGAAAGAAAACAAAAATAATAATAATAGGGTTATAGAGCCTATAGTAGTTATGGAATTACCATTTGTGGACCACACATCTTATGGAGCTGTTTAATTTCTGGGCATTTGCCCTGTTCTGTGGCAGTGTGTGTTCCCCTGCTCTGTCACAGTGTGATTTCAGATCATTACTTGTTTGTTTTCAATGAATGACATGCTGTATTATTGAACTGTCTCTATTCACCATACTTGTATTTACACCTATCAATTTAAGGAGGAAAGATTTCATTATGATGTAAGAGTAATGACATTACTAATTCACTTCTTGAGAAATTACATTGAAACTGTTGATCATCTTTTATTGATGTGAAATCAAATGTTTGCTTTCATGCAAGCTCAAAGAGGTTTCATTGATTTGCCCCCCCCCCCCTCTCCCTCCGCAACCCACTTTCCCCATGTTGAGACACCACTGTCATATGGCAAGTCTAACAGGACCAGAACAGTTTCAGAAACTCCAGTCATGCATGTGAACTACAGAAGTAGGTCAAAGAATAAAGACTTACCTGTGCTTGGGGTGTGGGATTCAGGGTCTGAACTTCAAATCCTGCCCCCCCCCAACTTTTTTTTTTTTTTTTTTTGGCCACACACACCCCTTTCAGCAGCCAAGGTAAATGGACATGGGATGAGGTCAAATGGCTAATTAGTTTTAGTATATATTTTATTCCAATCAAGCTTGGAACAACATACATTGTTGCAAGTAGCAAAATTCAATTTTAAATCTTATTAGCTTCTCAAACCCAACCCTTGTTCAAGTGTGCTTTTCTTCAGATTGTACCAATGCAGTCATTGCTTGTTCTTATAATTTCATATGTAAAAATGCTATTTTTGTGTGTCCTAATATTATTCATTCCTTGTGCTTTACATAGTGTAATGTCGCTGCCCCCCCCACCCCCGGCCGCCTTGCTACTAAGTCTTTATTATGCCAGCCTATTGCTTTGTTATCCCTTGCCCCCATTTCATTCCAACCAAATTTGCAATCATACAAAATGATATGTTGCTCTCATTGCCTGAGGATAGAATTGATCTCAACAAATATCAAGGATTCACTTCAGAGAACTACTGGTGTACATTTTCTTAATCTGGCAAGGAATATTTTCTAGGGCATGGGTGTTTTCTTTCTGTGTCACTAACGGTGAGTGGACCAGTGATAGATGTCACATCTATTGGTGAATTAGTGGCTGCTAGCGATGATTGGACCAGTGATAGATGTCACATCTATTGGTGAAATAGTGGCTGCTAGCGGTGAGTGGACCAGTGATAGATGTCACATCTATTGGTGAAATAATGGCTACTAGCGGTGATTGGACCAGTGATAGATGTCACATCTATTGGTGAAATAGTGGCTACTAGCGGTGACTGGACCAGTGATAGATGTCACACCTATCTGTGAAATAGTGGCTACTAGCGGTGAGTGGACCAGTGATAGATGTCACATCTATTGGTGAAATAGTAGCCACCAATATGTACAATGGGTGGCTGTTGTGCACAAGGGAGTTGTACAAAAATAGTAGTTTTTGTGATGCTTTAGCTTTTAATTCTTTAACTAAAGTTGATGAGTGGCAAGCATTGGTCTATAAGAGTCCTATGTGTAAATAAAATTGACTAGTGGTGCACACTGGGAATCAACAATACTATTACAATGCTACTTCTTGTTGTATCCATAAAATCTTGTATTATTGTTTTAACTACCCCTATTTCATAAACATTAAAGTTTACAATGTTATCTATCCCACACCACCTGCTTGTGTTACATTAAAAAAAAAACTAGATAACATGGTGGCCTCTGATGTCTCATGACCTTCGCTATGATATCAAGCAGTTGGGGATACACTTTCAGAAGCCTAAGTCTGATGTCATTTCATGATAAAGTGTGAGGATATCTCTGCAATGTTTTCTTCACTGTCCCCCTCAGTAGTCTCCCCTTACCTTGACAGGCGGGGCTAGGATATGTAACAATAACTGTGACCCTTCTCCTCACTGACACCCTATGAATGGTGTTTGATTGGACAGTTGGATAAAACTGTGTGGACTGCTTTCATATTCAAATGCTAACAATGAAACAGCATGGCATTTAATCTAGTGACAGTTTAGGTGGAATGTTCTTCTGTATTTGAGGTAGTATGTTTATTTTGTCTGTTGTGGCCAAAAGATTAATATTTGGTCAGGTGTCCTTGAGTTTGACATGTGATAAACTGGGGAAAAAATGTATTGTAAAGTGCAAAAGTAAATGATCTAAGAGAGAATCTCAGTTCAACCCACTGTGGCAAGGTTTTATTATTACTATTTTCTAAAAGCAAGTGTTACAATAATTATTTGCTGACAGTCTCTCTTAGAAAATATTTCATTTATTTCTATTTAATTAGTTGGTTAAAAAAAAATCTTTTGGGATTATATCATGTCTATTTTAACAGAACTTTAAATTAATATTAAACCTCCTCATGTACATTTGATTTGAGGCTCTGTCGATACAGCCTGTCATTACTTAATGCTGCTCACCAGGAGTTCAATTCTAATTGAAGGAGAACGTAACCTGTATTTGTTTAATTTGTTTTTGTCCATCTGATGTGAAAATGGGAGTAGAGCCTAATAGAAGGAGACCATGGCCTGTATTTAATACTGCGTAGTTTGTCATATTCATTACTGTTAAATAACCACACCATTCAACATTCCATGTAAGCACTGGTCTGCTATACTGGAAAAGGTTTTCAAATGAAAAAATTGAACAGTGTACCTGAAACAGAGTTAGTCTGCAGGAGGACAATAGAATACAAGCAAGAGGTGAGGCTTAAATTACAATTGCCATCTGGAAACATTTCACAACTGTTTATCAGAGGTCATCAGAGCTGTAGGAATAAATGACCACAGAGTGGTCTTATTGAAGAATAAATAAATGTCATCTAGATGTCTAAATTCACTTGCTGATACCACTTATTTGACTTAATGCTATTATTTATGCCAGCCATTGCTGATGTAAGAATTTTAAATGTCTAGAGAAATGCCGCATTCCCCCCCCCCCCCAAAAAAAAAAAAACACCTG
>CAXITT010000183.1:983097-1001771 GCA_964033795.1 Lymnaea stagnalis | reverse complement strand
TAACATAGGGCATACATAACATTTAGTAACATAGGGCATACATAACATTTAGTAACATAGGGCATACATAACATTTAGTAACATAGGGCATACATAACATTTAGTAACATAGGGCATACATAACATTTAGTAACATAGGGCATACATAACACTTAGTAACATAGGGCATACATAACATTTATTAACATAGGGCATACATAACACTTAGTAACATAGGGCATACATAACATTTATTAACAAATAATTATGATTTTGTTATACATTACTACATTGTTTTCAAAACTCTGTGACAACAATGACAGTATATTAATAGTGTCATGAGAACTCAACAACTTGAGAACCACTGTAATAGGATCTGAGAGAAGAGTTCAATCATTTTTCACTATATGCACACCTGGGCCATTTTTTGTAAATGTGTTAAAGAGTTGTCAGGTAGGGACAAATAAATAGACTTTAAAAATGGAGCAAATAGGAACAAATAAACAAACCAAATGACCAAAATAGAATTTATCAGGATTACACATGCCTTTAAAAACATTAATTCAGCTAAATTTTAGTGCTGAAGGAAATTTTGTTTCCTTTACATTTTTATCAAGAATTGACTTGTATTATTGCATGTACTATGCCGGCCGTGTAAAACATTCATATAATCTGGTCTATATTTTATGTCAAACATAGTTATTTATTGAATTGACCAACCCCTGCCGAATTCCTCTGCAGGTGCATGTGACCAACATATTGAGCACGATGGCAGTCGAAGGTCATCAACGGATCATTCCTAAAGGTCGAACGTTCTCCGTCCAGTACTCGCTGCCCAAACTGCCGGTGCCACCCCTGGAACAAACTCTGAGGAAGTATCTAGAGACATGTCAGCCTCTGTTGACTGAAGATCAATACATGGCAACAGAAGAGGTACGTCCATTGTAAAATAAGTTTTTTCCTGCACAGATTACGTAAGTCCATGGTAAAATCATTATCGTCCTGCCACTCTGGAGGTAATTCCATTGTAAAATCAGATTCATCCTGCCACAGAAGAGCTAAGTCCATTGTAAAATCAAATTTTACTTTTTAAACTTTTTTTGGTACAGTTTTCATATCCCACTGGTTGGCATGTATGTTATTGTGTGGTACATTGTACAGATAGGCCTATTACTTGAATTTACTGTACACACAACTTCTATCTCCTATTATTATGTGGCAGATAGTGTATATAAAAGATAGGTCTATTACTTGAATTTACTGTACACACAACTTCTATCTCCTATTATTATGTGGCAGATAGTGTATATAAAAGATAGGTCTATTACTTGAATTTACTGTACACACAACTTCTATCTCCTATTATTATGTGGCAGATAGTGTATGTAAAAGATAGGTCTATTACTTGAATTTACTGTACACACAACTTTTATCTCCTATTATTATGTGGCAGATAGTGTATATAATGCAAAATATACCCTGTTATTCTATGGAAGATAGTATATATAATAAATCAAATATCTCCTATTATCCTGTGTGAGATATTATATATAACATATTATATATAATATCTCAGTTACGTAAAAATAATTTTTCGCTAACACAAATCGTTGAACTTTTTTACAGACTCCAAATATACTATTTGACCTAGTGTAATTCCTTGTTTGCAGGTGGCCGAGTTGTCTAAACTGATTTTAACTCAAGCTTTTGAATAGACAAGCAAATACGCTACCGACACACCGTTATATTATATATAATATCTCAAACATCTCTTATTATTTTGTGGTAGATAGTATATATGATATAACATCTCTTATTATTTTGTGGTAGATAGTATATATAATACAACAATATCTCATGTTATTCTGAGTAGATAGTGAAAAGATTCCAGTCCAAAGAGGGGCCAACACTACAAAAATTATTGGAAGAAAGAGCTCTTAACCACACCAACTGGGTATGTCACATCCTATCTATTTTTTTTTTTTTTAAATTCTTTAAAACACATATGTAGGAAATATTAACCATACATAAATTGATTAATATAAATGAGAGCTGTTTGATTAAAGTGCAGTGTTATTGATAGGTCTTTTTCTCCCCTCTTGAAAATTTTTTAACGGTTGTTTAATTTAGCAAATAATAAGAGTGTTGTACTGCGATAAAGTTTTCTTCTGAGCTTTGTTTTTGTCAGGGAATTGTGCCCCATCTTATTCTTTTCTTTCATTTTTAGATGTGATACATGTGTATTACATAAACTAAATTTATACTTTTGAATATTTGTTTGTTATACTGATGAAGGCATTTGACGAAATGTTTGCATTTTTATTTGGTGTAATCATTATTAAAGCTTAACCTATATTGTTAATACACAAATTGCATGTGTCTTATTAATTTAATTTAGCAGTGTGCGTAAGGTATTACAATAGTTGAATAAATATTTGCTGTGTAGCAAACCATGGACTGGGGAGGGGGGTTGGGGAAGCAATGATAATGTAAGTTATGTATTGCAAACACTTGCACTTCCTGTCAGCTGTCAGACTGGTGGAAACATGTGGCATACCTAGAAAGTAGGATACCTCTGGTGGTCAATGTCAACCCCGGTACCATCCTGCCCAGGCAGAGTTATCGTGGACAGAAAGAGCAAGTTGCGTAAGTCTGGTCCTTTTTAACGCTAATAAACTTGGTGTTTTGTTTTGTTTTGCTGGTTTGGTTTTTTTGGCAACCAGAAAATTGGTAAAACAATCCAGCACTTGTTACCCCATATTTTCAATATTTATAAGCTGATAGAGCTATCAATTTAAAAAGATATTAATTCAATACAAAAATAACGCAATTCAATTCTCTTCGATGCCTTCAAAATATTAATTTATTATTATCTTCATAAACAATATCAGAATTCCATTTATTTAAATGTAACATCTGTCTGTCTGGAGATGCTCTGCATCCATTTAGGTCACACTGGTTCTACAAACAGTCAAGGACTAACCAAAATACTCATCTTGTAATTTTATCAGGCTAATGTTAGAAAAGACATTTTTTTTTTAAATGTACCAGTGGCAAATAAATGCAACTATTTTTTATTGTCGACCCTAGCAACACCTACATTTCAGTTTTCTCATTTTTTGTCTCTGACAGGTTCGCTGCCCGCTTTATTGCTGGTGTACTTGACTACAAGATTATGTTGGACGAGTAAGTAGGAACATGGATTACACCTAACCCCTGTGATTGGTTGTCTCAGTTCATAAGGCATTTTTACTTTGCTTGCATTTCTGTTTGTAAGTTAATGAATTCTCTGTTTATAGATGGTCTCTGATCTTACTTGTTTGTAAGCACAAATTTAACTTACCTGTTTTTAGGCACTCACTAGTCTTACCTGCATCTCCTACAGACAAACTGTTCCAGTAGACACATTAGGGGGCAAGCCCCTATGTATGGTGCAGTACTACCAGTTGATGAATGCCTGCAGGATACCTGGGGTCAAGACAGACACGCACGTGTGTATTGGACCTGACAATCCTGACCGGCCCAAGCATATCACAGTCATCCACAACAACCATGTAAGTGTACCAGTGGTTTAAGCTCAGGTTTTTACACAGTCTTGTTTCTATGGTTGTGACACCTTCAGTAATGTTAACCCTTTAGTTTTTCGTTACCGACGACGTCGATGCAAAGTCATGATCACCCATTTTCAATTACCGAGAATGTCACAATATCGTCATAACCAAAATGCAAAGAACTTTTCTGAAATACTAAGGACGTCACATTTCAATGCTATATATCTCTTTATTCGTTAATCTGTAGAGAAATTAATAAGCGAATCAGATAGAGAATGAAAGATACCGGAATTTTTTTTTTTTTTAATTTTTTTATATAAAATATATTTTTATTGATGAGTCAGCAAAATCAATGCTGCCAAAACCAGTGGTAATGAAATGGTTTTAAAAAAAATACTCTAGCTTTCAGTTTATTGCTCTATGTGTTATACATTTATTATTTAAGACTTGATAGAAAGTTTTGCCACGAATGGACATAAGTTAGTTTTCATTTTAAAAATGTATTTGACAAAAAAAATATCGCATAGTTCACGTTTATTGTTATTACATTCTTATGGTCTAGTTGGTATTTTTTATTACCTCTAGACTATGCATTTGTTTTCTCTAATGTGACATGTGTAATGTACAAATGGTTGACCTGTTAAACTTCAGATATTTTCTGTGGATGTGTATGGTAATCAAGGGAAACCACTAAGTGTTGACCAGCTTCGGACCCAGTTACAGATCTGTGTTGACCAGAGCCAAAGTCCAGCAACGCCCGTAGGAGTCCTGACCACAATGGATAGAACATCTTGGGGCAAGGTCTACGCCAACATGGCCAAAGGTAGAGAGTTAATACATCATTCTTTGTCAATATCGTAATATAGTCTTGTTTTTTCTATTCTAAATAAGATAAATTGTCACAGATAGGAAAATGTGAACCACTAATGAGAGACAAGTCATATGGTTAAGATTTCTTTAATAATATACAGTGTTGGGGCTTGGGAGGAACTGGCCATTCAGAGTTTTGGTTGAACAAGGGGTTTGTTTTGGAATGGAGAGAAGAATGGCAAAATGAAGAGAAACCATTGACGTTGTATCAAGATTTTGTTGATAACATTATCAAGTGGAAGTGAAATTCATGTTATATAATTCCAATTATTTTCATATTTTGTGAAACCTATTTATTATAATGAATGTTGATATTAAAATCAGTCACTATGTGAACCACATCATCTCTGGTATTATTTAAAACAAAATATGATAGTGACATGTTGTGATAGTGATAGTGACCAATGCTAGTGACATGTTGTGATAGTGCTAGTGACATGTTGTGATAGTAACATGTTGTGATAGTGCTAGTGACATGTTGTGATAGTAACATGTTGTGATAGTGCTAGTGACATGTTGTGATAGTGACATGTTGTGATAGTGCTAGTGACATGTTGTGATAGTAACATGTTGTGATAGTGCTAGTGACATGTTGTGATAGTGCTAGTGACATGTTGTGATAGTGCTAGTGACATGTTGTGATAGTAACATGTTGTGATAGTGCTAGTGACATGTTGTGATAGTGACATAAATAGTGTTTGAATTTCAGGGGATTTGTTTGCGTGTCTGGTTTAGCAATGTGTGAATTCTATTTTTGTATGCTACCATAAGCCTAAACCTTAATTCATGACTTTAGGAAGATGCTTGGAAACAAACCTTTGTTTTTTTATTCAGTTTTTAAAATAAACAGTAAAAAAATTGTATGACTATATTATTCAGTTGACAAAAAAAATTAGAACACAAAAACATATTTATATTCTAATTAACGTAAACTAATATGTTATATAGAGATAAAAAATTATCTTGTTCATATGTCCCAAAATCTGTGTACATAGTTTGATCATATGTCCCATTATGTGTGTACATAACTTGCATTTTCTTGACAATTTTTTAAAGATAAAACAAACAAGACATCATTTGAGAATATTCAGCGCAGCATTTTTGCCTTGTGTTTGGATGGACCTAATCCAGAAGCCGATGGAGATCCAGTTGACCTGGCAGCTACCATTTGTCTTCATGGGGGTGGAAGCAAAGTTTACTCTTCAAACAGATGGTTTGACAAAACTCTCCAAGTAAGAGCACATGTGTAAGATATCAAATCTGTGACATGTTGTTACAATGTATATGTTTATAGGAGATCACTTACCTCTGTTGGAAAAAACTTGTAAGTCAGTGTCACAAACACAGTTTTCATGCTTACATTTCTTGATTTTAACAATGTATAGCTACACAACTGAATCATGCATTCTTTTTTTAACAGACACGTAAGCAGGCTATATGCTTGAATAGACATGCTACATATTCTTGTACTTCATTCTTATAATATAGCACAACTTTGCACAGCACATAATAATATCATCATACTTAGCAATGAAAAGATCTTTGTTACTAAACACAATTTGTGCAGAGACATGTATCCATTGTGTTGCACTGCATCTCCTTAGGGTGCAATACTGGATTTGACAGTAACACACAGATTACAAGCTAATGCACTTTTTATAAACATTCCTAAATTTTAAAGTCTCTGCTCCCTTGAACATTTCAAATAACCTACTATTGAATTATGAAGATTACACATTAAAGACATAAATATGCTTTTAGTACTCTACACCAATAGAGCAATGGCTGCCACTGTTCTAAGCATGAAACAAATCATTGAACTATTTGTAACAATGTCTGATCTACAACTCCTCAGTTTATCGTCAATCAAGAAGGCTTTGTTGGTTTAAACTATGAGCACACCACAGCTGAAGGTCCTGCCATAATAGGGCTTTGTGATCACGTCATAGACTACATGTAAGTTGTACTCAAACTTTTTAACATCTGTTTTCCTTCCTCTTCTATAGAGAGCTTGCCTTTATGTACGCAGATTACTTTCGCTCATAAAATATTGTCTTTTTTTATTTTTTAACAATTCTATATTTATTTAATGGTACAATTGGAAGAAGAAAACAAAATTTTAATTTAATTAAAAGACCTTAAATAATTTTGATGTTTTTCGCGAGTTAGAGATTCACGTGACTGGCCGAAGTGTGATTCGCCATCATAGGTAAATTTGTTTTAGACGCTTGTTGACTCTGCAGCAAAAAATCTTCAATAAATATTACTGATGAAAATATCAATCAACTTGTATCTGAATCTTCCTGAGAAGGTAGTTGGGAACCTGAATCAAGTGATTCTGATTTAGATTTTGATGAGAATGTTTCTTTGCAGCCCATTATAGTTGTTAATACTAGAAGGTTAGTCATCGAGTGTTTTGTCATTCTATTGTTTTTAAAATTTATATTATTTATATTCTATCAGTTTAATTTGTATTTTTAAGCATATTGAAATATTTACCAGTCATTGTTAAATGAATCTATGTAAATAAAATCATTTTATAATATGTGAATATTTTATTACATGGATAATTTGAGAAGTCGTTATTCTTAGAAACTGTTTCTAATGGCTGCAGCTGGCTCTGACTATTACGATATATTTCATCCTAAAGGACATCATGAAATTTTACTGCCATGTGTGTCGTAAAAATGTAATTCTCTGACACTCAATTTTTTTAGTCAAATGGTTTTTAGATGGTATTGGAAGTACTAAAAACTGGCAATTTAAGTGAAGTATATATTCTGTATTCCTTTCATCCCTAAAAGTAGCTAATGGGTCTATAATATTAGTTGTTCTTTTACATTTACAGACTAATCTAATATGATGTTCAAGATGATGGCCCACCGTTTCAGTTACTAAGTTTCTCCCAGGCAGATTGCCAGGCTTACATCGGAGGTACGAAATGTCAAAATGGATACAGTGAGCCAGTTTCTTCATCCTAAAGGTTTTTCAAGATATTTTTCACACTGGATTTGGTTGAAACATGATGTACAAGATAAATAATGGGCTGGTCCACTGTTCCAGTATTAAACAGAAACTTGTCCCTCTCCCCCATAGACAGCGACGAGGCCATGACAGGCAATTCAGGCTCATACCAGCAAGAAGCCAGTATAGGAGCTGCTCATTCCTGCCCAAGACAATCAGGGACTGGAACAATCTTTCAAAAGGAACAGTTGAAGCGACAACACTAGACACATTTTGTGTCTATTGCCTCAAGCCTTCAAACCCCTAGTGCATGATTCCCTCACAAAGTGGCACTAGAAATCAGTGAAATTTCCTCATCAACAACAGGAACAGAAACATTGCAAATCCCATCTACATGCATAGGAGCCAAAATGATCAATAAATTGATCGTGGGCCTTTAAGATTTAGAAGGAGAAGAAGAAAATACACCAGCTTTTCATCTACCATGGGACCTTCTAAATCTTCCATCAACAGAGTTTTGATGAAATTTCAACAGATGTCAGATGAATTTTATAAATTTCTCAGACCACTAATGTGCATGGCAACTGTACAGGTCCCCAGTGTACAAAAATACTCGTCAACTTCAAGAATCTTTTATTACTACCATGAATTTTGGGCTAATGCCTTATTCTCAAAAACAGATTTATTCAAATTATGACATTATTCAAAGTTTCTAATATTGAAACAGACAATAAGGACAAACTGTGCAAAATGAATTTTTGTTGTCAGACTTGATCAGAAGAAAATAAAGTCAGACTTGATCAGAAGAAAATGAAGAAAAAACCCAAAGCAATGTGATATGTGGTGGTTAAGAGATAATGTTTAGTGAAGAGAAAATAAAACAGTCTCACTATATGACAGCAAATGGATTTTCTTTTGTAAACAGAACCAAAACTGATTATGTATTTTAGGCAGTTATTGGTGAGAAAACCAAATATTGTCAAATCAGATTTTAAAGTCATACAATTTATTTATGTGTGGGGTTCACCTGTTGATAAAGGGATATATCACCCTAATTAAAGAGAACTGTTAAAAATATCAAATTGCTAAGTGACTTTACAAGGAAGATAATTAAATAAGAAGAGTTAACCATTAAGGTTAGTTCTACGTTTTATTTGTGTGAGAACAACATGGAGCACGACCAGACAGCATAAAAATGTGACGTCACTACACAATAAACAATGTGGCATGCAAAACAATGCGTAATTAATATTTAGTAATTTGTCATTTTCCAACAAGAACAGCACTGGAAAAAACTAAAGCTACCTAACATTTAACTCACAACTGACTTCACAGAGCAAATTATTTGAGCATTAGATGATTTATTTTCAATTGTCTCAAATGTAATTTACACAAAATACAACATAATACATTCCTGAATGCACAGATTTAAAATGACATTCTACAGTGTGCTATAAATTAAGAATGAAATGAAAGAAAAAAAACAAATAAATCAAAAGTAGCACATGTGAAACTTAGCTTTGTTTAAAAAAAACAAAAAACTAGAAACTGAGTAGCAGTCCCATGAAGTCTAAATTGCCTCCCATATGTTTTCTTATGTGTCAATAATTTTAAAAAGGTAAAATAATGACCTGTAATTTTTGTCAATACATTGTGGAAGGGTGGTGAATTTTATTTTTTTTCCCCCATTTCGACACATTTTACAAAATAAATGAATTTCCTTTCTGAATAAATAGACTTTATTAAATAATTTCCAGTAGTTTTTTTTCTTTCTTTTTTTTGCATCTGATCACCAAATTTATTTTTATACATTTAAAAAAAAAAAATTAAGCATGAATTTTTTTCACAGCTTCTAAGTGTTGATATTATTATATATTTTGAAAGAAACATATTTAGAAGCTTCATGCATTTCCCTACAAATTTATATATAACATTATGTACTTTAGACATGGATTCTTTAAGTTATTGACTCTTTTGTAAGGGCACGAGAAATCTCAAGAAAAACATGAACAATTCAAGGAATGTAAAGAGTTAAGTCTAGAAGAAAACAGTCCTATATAAAATCATGAAAGTAAAAGATGACATTACTTTCTTTTGTCTGCTCTATGATACAGAAATTTCCTTATTTAAAAAATAATGTTTGCGTCTAAAATGGTAAAGTTGCTTCCAATAAATTCTTGTTTTTATTTTCTATGTATTTAAAGATCAAGTGGTGCATCTAATTTATGCTAATGCTGCCTGTTATAAAGAGCTTGTTTACATATTTCTCCTGCGTGCCCTCTGATTGACCCCGCATGAGACGCTGTGTTCACAAAGGGGTGTGGCTTAGGTCTTTGATGTATTCTTGTTTACGCCGCCAACGAATAAAAATAATTAATCTGTTCCAAATAGTATTTGGTAGAATGATTGGGATTTTTCTCGAAATGTCATGTAGCTTGTAGAAGGCAGGGCTTAGGCGTCGGTAGACCCACCTATATAAGGGATTGACAGGCACGACGAGAGAGGGCGGAGATTTTCTTATAGGTTCTCTTAACATTACAAGGCGTGTTTTATTCTTTGTGTATTTGTGTGCTCCTACTTATATGTGTTTATTTCGCATTATTTATTGGCATCATTATTTCTAATTGTATTAACTGTGTACCGGTACGAGATCTACCATACTGTAAGTTGAAGATTGTAATTTTATTTTATTTTCTTTTGTAATTATCTTAAGACATAATAAATCTTAATTAATTGTAACTAGAAACTGTTTTGGGTCGTATCCTTAATATTGTTGATTATATGGTATCGTCCTTTGTTAGGCACTGTTTACAACGAGCCAATTAAAATTAAAATAGGAGATTAATTTCTCCCAATACAAGTCAGTGCGTAACACTGCCCATAACAACTTGTTGTGCACATTATTGTTGGCTGATTTATATTTTTGGCTGATTTATATTGTTGGCTGATTTATATTGTTGGCTGATGTATATTGTTGGCTGATGTGTATTGCTGGCTGATGTATATTGTTGGCTGATGTGTATTGTTGGCTGATGTATATTGTTGGCTGATTTATATTGTTGGCTGATGTATATTGTTGGCTGATGTATATTGTTGGCTGATGTATATTGTTGGCTGATGTATATTGTTGGCTGATGTATATTGTAGGCTGATGTATATTGTTGGCTGATGTATATATATTACTGGCTGATGTATATTGTTGGCTGATGTATATATATTACTGGCTGTTGTTATTTTTCTTTGTAATCTTTCTCTAATTAAAATGGGAGGAACAAAATTTCAGAATAAGTTTTTACACCATTTTCTTTTCCAATTTATTTTATGCAAATGTTCATTAAAATATTCATTAATATGTTTATTAGTTTGACCAGCAGTGTTTAAATCTTATTTGTTTTATTGTATTGACAGAGAGAGGAACAGAGAGTCATGGTCAGCTGCAGCTAATGTCCAGCTACCTGAGAGACTCACATTTAATGTTAGTGACAAGAACAAGGAAGTCATCAACAGGGCAAATGAAGAAATAGACATGTAAGTTTATAGGTGTAAGATTTGAGATATATATATATATTTATATATATAATATGTAAACAATGTTACAATGTTTCGAAGGGCATATTTAATTAGTAAATAAGATTGACTGGAATAATCGATCATGAACACTTCCTTGTTACATTATATAATATTATAAATTTATTGAAAATGTTTGTTTTTTTAAATAGTTAAGTGAACAAATGATAATTTTAACTTCATGTTTAAATTTTTTTTTTTATTTTCAGTGCTGTCGAGGACTTGATGTTCAGAAGTTTATTCTTTAAAGGTTATGGTAAAAATTTCATCAAATCTCAGAAACTAAGTCCTGATGCCTACATACAAATTGCTTTTCAGTTAGCGTATTACAGGTAATTTAGCTTTCAACCATATATTATAAAATCATCTGAGTGGTTTTACAAGTCATACAATTAGAATCATATGTAAAAATTTAATGAAACAATTTTTATATTCATCCAAATGCCAAACTGAAACTTTCTCATATATAATTTCTGCGTGTCTGTAGAAAAAACAATTGACATACACCTAGTTGTACTCACAACTTTATAAAAAAATATTAATTGTCTCCCGTGTCCTACCAATCAATAGAATTTATAAACAGCCCTGCGCCACATATGAGACAGGGTCACTACGAAGATTTCAACTTGGTCGCACAGACACCATAAGGTCTTGCTCTGTAGCCTCCCTTGCCTTCACTAAAGCCATGGATGATCCCTCCCTGTCTGGAACAGCTAAAGTAGATTTTCTCAAGAAAGCTGTAGCGTCCCATAGAAAGTATACAGATGAGGTAAAACTTGTTTTGTTGACTGTTAATATTTGATGTGAAAATTGCCTACTAGTTTTCTATTGATTTCATGTTTGTAACATTTGACCAATATGGATAGTTTTTTTAAAAAAGTTTTTACAAGACCTCTGCAATAAGTTTACATTGTTTGAAAATTCTCAAGTCAAGTCCTTACAGATTTCTGTATTATCTAAGAATGAGACTGGGTGAGGCCCCTTGGGTTTATTATGCGGTCTCCTGTGCGTAATGACATTCATTTCTTTTTATTTAATTTTTTTAAAATCCTTGACTCATTTCCTCCAGCTGCACGACTTCTGAACTCATCCATATTCCTAACAAAGTAACTCAGATTTCCACTTGAAATATATTTGTCAATAATTTTTTAAGCAGCTAAATATTCATTTATTTTGACAAATTAAGGACAAAGTCATTGACAAATATAATAGATTTTAGATAAATATGGGATCAACCTGAATATTTTTTAAAAATCAACTGTTTGCACCTTGGATGAACACATGCTAGATATAAGATGAACAAACATTTAGATTTAAAACGAAATAAAATAAAAACTTGAGGTTTTCTTCAATGCAATCACACAGAAATACGCCATCACTGCAAGTTACAAGGGCGAGTGATTTCTTTGCTACCTTTAAATAGCATTGAGAGAGGTGTGTCAGGACGAGTCTGGACTTGGCCCCATCCGTCATGACCCCTGTATGGCACGTGTAGTCGCACCATAGGGAATGAGTTCATGTTTCTAATGTTGCACTCTGTAATATTTATTTCTGTAGACTGTGTCAGGCCAAGGTATTGACAGACATCTGCTGGGTTTGAAACTGATCGCTGTGGAGAATGGTATGAATGTTCCTGAACTTTTCATGGATCTCTCCTACAAGGAGAGCACCCATTACAGACTCTCAACAAGTCAGGTAGGTTTACCTTCCCCTGAGTTTGGACTAAAGACCCTATTAATATCAAATTTGATCTACACCAGACTCAAACAAGAGAAGTCAATCATTACTTATACAAAATTATCTTTTTTTTTTATCATTCTGTCTCCCTGTTTTATATATTGATCCAAGCTTTGAAGTTCATGCGCCAGATTTTTAATAATTCCTTAACAGTTTGTAATAATAGTCTTATTGTCTTTATCCAACTCTTTGTGACTGCTAAGATAAGTGTTGATGTCATGACTGAATTCTGCCACAGGTAAATATTTGATCATATGACATCTGAATTCTCCACCCAGGTGGCATCCAAGTACTCATCATTCCTGTGTTTCGGCCCGGTGGTCCCTGACGGTTACGGCATTTGTTACAACCCTCAGGACAACCAGCTGATATTCTCCATCTCATCCTTCAATAACAGCCCACAGACCAACTCTGGCCAGTTCTCTCAGAGTCTAACAAAATCTCTCCTTGACATGCAGACCTTGTTGGCCAGTCATCCCCAGTCTAAGTTGTAGTGCATGCTCGTTCATAAATATAATTTAGTCTATATAAGAGAGTATTCATTCTATATTAGGAAATTATTTAGTTGATACAAGAAAGTATTCATTCTATATTAGGAAAATATTTAGTCGATATAAGAAAATATTCAATTTTGTAATAGGAAAATGTTTAGTCTATTTTCAATTTAGTTTTGGGAGAAGATTGATGTGGAAAAGTCAGGCTATTCACTCAGGTGTTGGTTACTAAAATATGTTAATAATTCAATGTGTTTAACATGATTTTTAAAGTGAATGGTCAATTCATTTTAATTCATTAAGTTTAGAGGTCAAGGTCTATCATTTTCAAACTGTACACACCATTTAATCTATTTCTTATGACATTAAGTAATTTCCACAAGTGACTTAGATGTGTTTACAATTGAATCCATTTGTAAGGTTTTAAAAATTTTACACTTGCCTTGACTACTTGAACTTTACTTCATTACTTTACAGAGTCCATTAGATTTGAGAAAGATTTTCATGAGGCTGTAGATCAGGGTTTCTTTACCCTTTTTGTTCCAATGACGCCTTCACAGTTTTTAAACACACAAAATTCCAAGGGGTCAGATACAAAATTCCAAGGAACATGGGATAAAAAAACCTGCTCTAGGTCATGAGGAATTAATTCCCACAATAATACCTTACATTTCATTATTCACTCTAAAAATAAAAAGTCACACTAAAAATAATAGAATGTTTGAAAAAATATTTTTTCTTTCTTCACTATTTGATCCCTTTTTATCAAAAATTTAATTCAACTATTTGATAGCGGAGCATTTGTCTACATTTTTGTATGAACATTTATATAAATATTAAACTACAAGACTACTGAAAATAGTTCAACTGATTTTTATCTGTGAATTTATTTGTTTGTGAAGTATTTACACTATTACTGAATATTCAATATTCACATATTACCATAATTTTATAAATTGAGTTTGAAAAAAAAAATGAAATTTACAATGCTTTAAAAATTTGAATCTATGTTTTTAAAAAAACTGAATTTATAATAATCTGAGTACATAATATTTGTTTACATAACATTTATTTTGCATTATATTTGCATACATGTTTACAACACATTTGTTTACATTGTCTTTAGGGGTTAATATCTATTTTTTTTTTTTTTTCATTTAGAAATACCATGGAAATTTTCATTAATTTGTTGTCTCCCTTACAGTTGCTCTTTATTTGTTTTATTATCTTGTGTTAATGCCATCTACCAAATGAAGACCATCTGAGTCAAAATAATTGACAATTTTCAAAGTAAACAAAGTCAAAACTTCTTGGAATCAATCTTCTCTGTTAAGATATTTTATTTAGCAGTATTTTGAAACATTAAGCAAACTGGGCATATAGTTGAGCATCGGCCAATCAATGAAATGCTATTGAGAAAATGATGAAGTTTAATTTTTTACATTTTTTGTGATCCATTTTTTAAAAAGTTAAACATGATAATTAATTCCGTAACAATTGGACTGCGTTCAAGCTGTTAGTAATTAATGCCAATAAAGGTCTTAGGATAAAGCAGATAATCAACTCCCCCAACGTTGTAATCAGAGAAAAGGTAATCCGCAAACATGGTCTTTTTAACAAAACAGCATTAACCGGCTTTCTCAATGTCAAGTATTAATTAAGAGTGTTTAAATGTCATTTATTTATTGCTGTATTTGTAGGTAGTTTCTCGCAGGTTCTCTGAACCTGCGCATCACTCACTTGTTTCTATCACTCAAAATTTGTGTGTACAACTGTTCACTGGTGGGACTCTCGAAAAATTCACGGACCTAGGACTGACTGACCCAATTGTTAGCATCACAAATAGACCAAAATAGACATGGGACTGGCTGACTCAATTGTTAGTATCACAAATAGACCAATATCACAAATATTATCAATATTTCATGGTGCATTTTTTTAAAATTCTAGATGCATTTAGCAGAGTCAAGAAAATGTTCAGATTGATTGTATTCTAGGTAGACAAACCCTCTCTTTTTATAATTCGTTGTTTTTTTTTAGAAGGCACTGCCCCACAAAGTAATTGGTTGTTTTCAGACCTATAATTTCAGTTCCATTTTTATTTGCCTATTTACAGAAAAGACTTGTGTTTATACTAGAGCTGAACTGCTGAATGTGTTTGTGTTCTATCTATTTGGCTATTGACTGATTCATTTATTGATCATGAAATAAGAGATGTAACATCACTATTATTACTAGATCTATGCCATTGGGGAAAACTCATGTTTTTTTTCCTTCAACTTATTTCATCATTAATGGTGTGTTGATTCTTCTCTTGCCAAAAGAAGGATCTGCTCAATTGATAATGTTGATAATTGATCTGCTCAATTGATAATGTTGTAGTTCTTGATAAGCTGTGACTTGTTGGTCATCTCAAAATGTTCATAGTTAAGCTGAGAGTTTTCATTTGTGTTTTGTAAGTCTTAACGACTTCTATGTGTTAATAATTTGTGTTTATGACTTGTATGTTAATAATTTGTGCTGATGAATTGGATGTTAATAATTTGTGCTGATTAATTGTATGTTAATAATTTGTGCTGATGAATTGTAGGTTAATAATTTTTGTTTATGACTTGTATGTTAATAATTTGTGTTTATGACTTTTATGTTAATAATTTGTACATGACTTGTATGTTAATAATTAGCATTAATGACTTGTATGTCTAAATGATTTGTGTTTAGGACTTGTAATTGCCTGTTATTGTTAAGAGCTAATGATTTGTGTTTATGTGACTTGTGTGTGTTTATTACTCCTAATGTTGGGCCTTACCTGTGTGATTACACTCATGTAATTTATTACTGTAGCGTAACAGATTTGATGTAATCTGTGAAAGATGTCTTCTTTTATTAAACATGTGATATTTCTATTTATAACAGAGCTCACTAGTACCCATATGAATACAGCATGGTATGAAATAGACTGGTATCAAGTCTAAAATTATAACATGATCTGTATCATGAAATAGACTGGTATCAAGTCTGTATCCCTTGAGCTTACTCTCTCCTACTCTGAATGGAAGCATTTGAATTACGACTTCAAGGCTCCTCTTTAAAAGTTGTTAAAAGTGTTCCACTTTGGAAATGTTTGGCTCACTTCCAAGTGAAATCGTTCAAGTGAATGGTTTGGCTCACTTCCAAGTGAAATCGTTCAAGTGAATGGTTTGGCTCACTTCCAAGTGAAATCGTTCAAGTGAATGGTTTGGCTCACTTCCAAGTGAAATCGTTCAAGTGAATGGTTTGGCTCACTTCCAAGTGAAATCGTTCAAGTGAATGGTTTGGCTCACTTCCAAGTGAAATCATTCAAGTGAATGGTGAAGAATTTTGGGACTGTAGTCTGACATCTCTGAGCTCATGTCAACAAGAGCATATATTTTCCATAGATGAGTTAAGATAAGATATTTTTGTGATCCAAATAAATGGAAATTTGTTAGGTTTTTTCATTCATCGTACACATTTTTTTTTTAGTCTTGAAAATCCTTGTTTGAGATGCAATAAATATACACTCAAGATGTGTTTAAGGAAAAACACATTTATATGACATTATATTTTTCTTTAAATATGATGAAACACTGTGTTCATTTATTGAGATTGTCTATAAAGGTGGGTGCTATATATCAGTTATATTCTTTCTTTATTCTAGAAAATATGAATTTATTATTTTTTTTACAATTCAATCTCTGAAATAGATATTGAGTAGATTTAAAAGGATTTTATATAATGTAGATCAAAAATACAGAAAACTTGAAAGAAATAAAATTTGTATCTGCTAGATTCTTATCATAGCAATGATTCTTTAATATCAATATATGTGTATATATATATTAGAATTTTTTTTTTAAATATATAATCCTGTCAGAAGATGTCTTAATTTGAGCAGCTGTCATTATTATGGCCCCATCTTTCACTATTATGTATGCTTGACAGAACGACTCTTACATTCAAATGTATGTGTGTGGAAATGTCTGATGTATGCTTGACAGAACGACTCTTACATTCAAATGTATGTGTGTGGCAATGTCTGATGTATGCTTGACAGAACGACTCTTACATTCAAATGTATGTGTGTGGAAATGTCTGAGGATATAATAATACCTTTATATAGGATGCAAACAATGTCTCTGATTTGTTTCTGCCAACAATGTGTACCACTGTTAAACATGGATCTAATAAGAACGTCCAAATGTTGAATTATTTTATAACTTGGATAACGTGTCAGGAAAAATAAATGCCAGAATCATCTATAAGAAATGTGTTTGCTATGTTCATAGGTATCATAATATTTTTTTTTTATTCTTCAAACCTTGTGGGGAAACCATTATTTGACAATTTTAGGTCTTGTCTTGATGTAGACTGGTTTATAACTACCAGACCTGTTTACGCTTACGACTGTGGCGTACAATGTATGATTTTTAGATGTCTTTTGCAATTGTACGCCGAGACCCGCCAAAACGACCATTTTCAGAGACCCAGTGAAAAGTATTTGGGTAATTTTCTGATTTTAAAAAATTAAATAATTTTGATTGTTGGAGTTTGAGCCCTTTCTAATAAAGATCTGGCAGTGAATGGACCGAGAAAAACGATGGGTTGTAATTTTTTTTTTTTAAATTTGGAACCATCCTTCGTTATATTATGTATGCATGCCTATCTTGCACTTGTCTGTCCACTACTGGAATATGGTGCGATCATTTGGGACCCATACCTTAAGCAAGACGTGGACACGATGGAGCGAATTCAACGAAACGCGGTGGGTTTTATCGCTCGGGACTACAAATCCACCACTCCTGGCTTCGTCACTGGCCTCTTAAAAAGATTTGACATCCCTCCCCTTAAAGACAGACGACAGGGACTCCGCCTGACATTCTTATATAAAGTGATCATGGGACTGGTGCCGGCCATCCCAGCAGGCACATACCTCACCCCACAGAAGCCGGGTAGACTGATCAGAGCAAAACGCTCACTGAACACTGATTTCACCACTGACATTCCCATAAACAAGTACACCAGAAACAATAGCAAATGCTTCAAAGTGCCTCAGTGCAACACAGTGCAGTATCAACAATCTTTCTTTCCACGAACAATAATAGCATGGAACAACCCCCAACCGTTGCAAAAATGCCAGTACACGGATGCAGCAACCAGAACCAGAGAGGGGAGGTGGGTTTTTTTGAAAAGGAGAATGCTTGGGCATGTCAAAGTCTAAAAAATAACCACGTATCTATTGAGCCAGCTGCCTCAACTGTAATGTTTAGACTAGTCGCCTTAGCGACAACTCCTCCCACCCCGCTCATCTTCTTTGACTGCGACCAAGATTATAAAGTAGTTTAGTTACATCATTATTTTGTCTAAACAGGCGGAGTGGTGAAAACCCGTGTCACTTTTTCTATTCTGTAACTTTAACTTCATAAAAATAGATTTTAATGGTTTTACAGGTTTTTTTTTTTTTTTTTTTTTTTTTTTTTTTTTTTTTTTTTTT
>CAXITT010000183.1:945117-978308 GCA_964033795.1 Lymnaea stagnalis | reverse complement strand
TACATAATAAAGCTCCCGCCAGCCAAGTCGTAGCGCCCCCCCCCCACCCCCCCTCCCCCCCCCCCCCCACCCAACCGGTCAAGTTATTTAAAGTAATCTTGACAAAGCGGTGTTTCATAGAATATTCCCCGCGCTAATCTCTTGGATGGGTATCATTTCAATTGTATGGGTATAGCAGATCTGTTGCTAATCTCTAATTGTATGGATATAGCAGACATGTTGCTAATCTCTAATTGTATGGAAATAGCAGACATGCTGCTAATCTCTTGGATGGGTATCATTTCAATTGTATGAGTATAGCAGACCTGTTTACTCTTACGATTTTGGCGTACAGTGTAAGATTTTATGGTGTATACATGTTTATATTGTATGTTTATTTTTTTACAATTAAGATGTTTTAAACGATATTGTACGATTTGAAGAATTTGATGGGTAAACAGGTCTGTAACTACTGAATGTCTTGTCTTGGTGTAGACTGGTTTATAACTGCTGAATGTCTTGTCTTGGTGTAAACTGGTTTATAACTACAGAATGTCTTGTCTTGGTGTAGACTGGTTTATAACTAATTTATGTCTTGTCTTTGTGTAGACTAGTTTATAAATACTGTTGTCTTGTCTTAGACTGGTTTATAACTAGTGTATGTCTTGTCTTGGTGTAGACTGGTTTATAACTACTGAATGTCTTATAATCTAGTTGTATATCAGGCAACAAATAATAATAGCTAGAGGAAACAATCGGATGTTAGCAGCTAAAGAATGTTGGCCAAAGTCAACCATCAAGGCCCCTTACTTAGAGTTGATAAAAAAATTATTAATTTAAATCTTTTTAAAAAACATTCAAATCTCTTTATTGTAACAGTAAACATTAATTAGTAGTTCTATAGTTTCTATATTGGAACCAGAAATGGTATTCCTGTAGTTCCTATATTGGAACTGTAACAGATAGGCATGTTGTGGATATAGTTTGGCATTCATACACTGCTTGATGACCATAGCTGTAGTGCCACGCTGTTACTATAACTTATAGTTCAGCCAGTATTAACTCTTTATATACCTTTATCTACACCCATCCCTAACCAAAAATCGAATGCCCCATTTACACCATTCACCTCTTAACTACATTTTATGTTCGCTTGTACTATCTTTTGTCCAGAGTGCAGGTAAAAAAAATCAGATGATATTCTTTTATTGGAAAAGGGGGAGGGGGGGGGTGATTAAACCTTGTCCACTCCCAATCGTATGATGTTTATGAGACGATACAAATGTCAAGGCTATTTTCGACCACCTGCTTCTTATAATAATCTCCAAACTGAAATACATCAATTGATAAAGCTTGTGAAATAAAAAAATAAACATGTCATCAAGTCATAAAGCCTTTACACGTGATAATACTAAGAATACAGCACCAAGCTTTGTGAAGGGAGATATTGGACTAGTAATGACACCGGCTGAAAGCCATCTTCAGCAAACAACACAAAACAGAAATTGGCCCCAAAACTACCTTGTGTAAGCAGACAGAGAGTTGGCCACAAAAAAACAGGGATACATCAGGCAGTGGCATCACTACGGGTGCGAACCGCGCCGGGGGACACCCTCTGATGGGGTGATATCAAATGGAAAATCCAAAGTTGATAGAGTCGATTTCATAACAGAACTCTGTTGAATACAATATTAAAAGCATGTCACCAGAATAGGGTGCCACTAGAATAGGGTGCCACGAGAATAGAGTGCCACTAGAGCAGGGTGCAAGCTGAACAGGGAGCCGTCAGAGCAGGTCGTCACCAGAACAAGTTACTATCAGAACAAGAGGGTACAAGAACATGGTGCTACCTTAGAAGATTGCCGCCAGAGCAGTTGTCACCATACAGAGCAGATTGCAAAACAGCTTGTCATCAGAGAAGGGTGCCATCAGGACAGAGTGATACAAGAATTGGGTTCCACAAGATCGGGTTGCTACCATAGCATGCTACCACAAAACAAGGTGTCGCCATACAGAGCAGGGTGCCATCAGAGTAAGCTGCAAACAGAACAGGATTAACATTGAACTGGATTCCGCCAAGACAGCGTGTCATCAGAGCAGGTTGCCATCAGAAAAAGGTGCCAAAAGAACGGGGTGCCACCAGAGCAGGTAGCCACCAGAACAGTTGTCACCAGGCAGATAAGGGTGCCAGAACATGGTGTCACTAGAGCAGGGTTCCAACAGGTTAGGTTGCAGCCATAGCAGTTGCCACACAAAATATTGCTAAGCATTTGAAGTTTTTAAATTAATAGCTGACTGCTACTTATATAGCCTAATCTCTCTCAATCCTCTCATTGAGCCTATAAATATTTTTATTACGATCTGTGTCTGTGGCTTTATGTGAGAGGAATAAAAATTTAAAAAAATGGAAGCATAAAAAAAAAAAGCTGCGATAGAATATGAGACAGTTCAGGCCTACAGATCTTGTGATTTTGTCCAGGGAAAATGATACGGTGAAGAATGTTGATTTTGATGAAGTTATTGACATGTTTGCATCTTTGAAGTCCAGAAAAGTAAAGTATTAACTGTGATGTTTAATGTTTGAATAAAAAAGTTGTTTTTTTATTTGCCATTTTTAACACTGTTATTTCAAATTATATATATATATATATATATATATATATATATATATATATATCTATTTTTCTTTTATCTCTTTTATCTCTTTTTTTTTTTTGCTTCAGGACTTAATTTACAAATAAAAATATAAGCAGTTTGGTATGATCTGGTTAAGAATTACTGAGTGCAGGACCCGGGTGGGGGTGGGCGGGGGGAATCTGGAAAGAGGTGGGGGTGACACCATGACTTAACTGCACCAGGGGACACCAACTTCTGTGACCTCTCTTAATTAGGCTAATATAAAATAATAGTAGTCAAGTATCAAAGTTTAATGCATAATAATTAATATTGAGAATGCGTTCAAGTTGTTTGAAAGGAAAGATTCTGCTACATCTGATCAGTGTTGAAAATAATCGTGAACGCCACACTATGATTAACTACAATAGTGGGCAAGAGTTTTGGAAGTTAGGCTACATTTTATTTGATTACCGGATGACTTTTATGATGAGTGAGCAACAAAAAAAAAAAAAAAAAAAAAAAAAAAAAAAATCATGTGAAGAAGTCATTTAAAAGTCCAATTTGATAATCAGTCCCTTCTTTACGAGCTTAATTTAAGTTCAAGTCTATGGAAATAAATTAATAATAAAATAATATTAATAATCTATATAATTTCTAATATTCTGTAGGTAATAATTGATGAAGAATAGGACTGATAAATGAACATGATGTAGGCCCTTTAAATTTACTTCACTTTGTGCTGTCTGACTATCGTTTCAGGCTCAGCTCACAAATTAAATAGGATGGAACAGAAGACTAGGCGTAAGACTCGGAAATAGCCGCAAATAACTACACAAATGTCCGCATAAGCATGTCGTGTTAAATGAGGTAAACAAATGGTGCATGCTAATCAGTTTGCTTATACTTTTAAATCTTAGTCCATTGTAAAAGTTATCGAAATGGATAAATTGAACAAATCACCATTTACTTTTAGAGCAGTAGAAAAAACATGTCAAGATTAAAGCGTAGCGAAAAATCACCAGCTGGAAAAATTACAACTTAGTGATTGTGCTGGCTGCCACTCACTCAGACTGGAACTGGAACCCACTATAATTATATCTTGGCCATTCTTTGCACTCCGCGGTCCCAAATAAAAAATATACTATTCAGTCTATTCGTCAGAAAGTGTCCGGCTACCAGCCTAATAGTTATTAGTAATAACCACTGATAATTGGTGACTTATATTATAATATAAATTAATTAATTTTTTAAAACTTAAAGATCCTGATTTTCACTCTTCTTCTGAAGTCTTCATCATCCCCTGAAATAAAAAAAAAAAGAAGAAGAAAAAGAGAGAAACAAAAGTTATCTCTGTTGAATTACTGTTTTATATAATATAAACCAGTGTTCAGCAAGCTGCACTCAAAGCATATATTATAATTCATCTAGGTCTAGATACTAGATGATACTCTTAGATTGTTTTCGGCATTGTGTCATAGGTTTGTAGAATGTTTCCTGACAAAAATTGTTGTTTATTTTATATTATTACAAGCAATAATTAGTCTGCAAATAAAATTTGGAGTAAAAAATTATGTCACCAATTATCGGTGGCTATTACTTATTAGGCTGGAGCTGGACACTTTCTAACGAAATATTCTATTTTAATATGGGACCGCCCTTTTGAGGAGTACCTCTGCCTTTATTGTTCTTTAGGCTAGGACTATCTTCTACAGACCTTGGTAGTAAATGGCTGCACATTTTATAAAATAAACCAAATTAACCTTTAAATTCATAAATGTATCTTACAGTTACAGAAATGGGGTGTGTGCTACGTGCCACGCAATAAGTAGTACTAAAGTACTTGTAACCTAGTCTGTGGTAAAAAAGAATCATAGTAAACTATCTGATAATGATTATTATAAAAATAGGTTTATGGAATGAATAAGATATTTAAGAATTGGCTGTTTAACTGGTAGTTAGTAGCCTAATTCTACTACTTACATACAATATAAAATAAATCAGTTTTGAAATATAGCCTAGTCTAGACACTTGTTAAGTTGTTTATTACTGGAGGCGCTACAGTACATAGCAATTTAAATAGAACCTCCAAATTCATTACGGGGAAAGGGATGGGGGGGGGGCAAATGATGTAAGTGTGTCAAAGAATTTTAGCAATTAGTTAAGTATGTTAAGTGTTGTAAGATTTTTTTAAATTTTGGAAACTGCTCTCTGTATTAAATTTAGGCCGATGATGGGTAGACTAGGGGAAGACGCCCTTAGCATTTTACGTGATGGCTAGAGCACACTAAGCTCAATTAATACACTATGCAATGCCTCCTAGCTCATATAAAAATTTTTGGCGAATTTAGCAACTTTATTTTATTTCTCTAGATCAGTTTCTCTCAACCTTCGTAATGCCACGACCCTTTTAATAAAGCTCCTCATGTTTTGGCGACCCCCAGCCACAAAAGTATTTTCGTTGCTGCTTCATAACTGTAGAGCATATGTGTTTTCAGATGGTCTCAGGCGACCCCTGGGGAAGGGTCGTACGACCCCCACAGGGGTCGCAACCCACAGGTTGATAATCGCTGCTCTAGAAAGAGGCAAGATGTGACAACAACCTGCGGTCATCCCCTTTCCTGATATAATTTCAGGGGATAAATTAAATTCATGTCAATCATAGGAACTTAATTGTATTCCTCTAGATTCTAGATACGCGGCAAGTAGTGTCAACAACCTGCTGTCACCCCCTTCCTGAAATATTTTTAGCCATTAAATTAATTTCATGTTGAACTGGTGACAATTGGAAAGTGTTAAAAGGAAGAAAGAAAGAAAAATTATTTTACAAATGTTGCTGGTGTAAACTTGGTGTTTTTGTCAAAATCGGGGAAACAGGAAGTGTCGATTGTATTGCACACGCAGATCTCCACAATAACAAATGCTTACGCCTAGGGCACAATTTGCCCCACCCTGTCACTTCGTTAAATTTATCACATGACACAGTTCCCTTATTTGTCTATATGATTATTGATATATACATTATCTAGGTTTTTTTTCTATTTACAGAGTAGATTGGTTTTGAGAGCAAATACCAACCTTCTTTTACTCATCTGGTCCAGGAGCCTTTCAGGAGTTTGATGCAACCACCCACTGACACTTGAACGAGATTACTTTTTATCATGGAGACCTCTGACTGCATTATTGAAGGGCTGTACTTGGGTGGTGTCATGGCTGCCTTAAATGAAAGAGACTTACAAGTAAAAAAAGTGACCCACATCTTGTCCATTGATGAAAAGCCACTGCCAGAAATGTTGACTAATAAATGTACCTATAAACATATTTTTGCACTGGATCTGTACGACTTTGATTTACTGGAGTTATTCCCTGAATGTTTTACATTTATTGACCAGGCCCGGGAGAATGGAGGCGCTGTATTAGTTCATTGGTAAAAAAGACACAATCATTTCCTTTATTTGGGCTAGAAGTTTTGTTACGAAGTAAACACTAATAGTAATAGGAAAGTTTTAAAGTTTGTAAATATTTAAAAAGGCTATTTTAAAAAAGTAGTACTTGTAATAAAAGTATTTAAAAGAAGTAGCTGTGACGCCAAGTTCCCATCAGTAAGATTAAGAAGACACGAACAAATTGTGTCAATATAACAATATAAGTTCTGCTTTAATAATAATTATACATTATACACAATTAAACGTTTCGGCACATGCCTTCATCAGTACAAACAAACAAAACACATTTAAATAAGTATAAATTAAATTTACAAAATATCAATATACATATCCTACCTAAAACAGAAAAAATATATATTCCATCAGTAATTATTTTAGTTTGCCTTTCTTTTTTAATAGAATATATTTTTTTAAAATCTAAATTTACATATTTATTTTTTTTAAATCTAAATTTAAATATTTATTTTTATGTTGAGAATCAAAATAGTTTTGTTGTATATAAATATCTATACCTTGGCTTATAGCTAAAATATAGGAATTTTGAAATATTTCAAAATCCATTAAAAAAATTAATTAATTTTAATCAAGTTGCCAAAGCAAAAAGTCACTAATTTTACCTTTTTTACCATTGAAGTAGAAATGTCTATTGAGTGTATAAGTTAAAATAAAATAGAAAAATAGATCAAGGAAGCAATCGCATCATTGACTATTTTAGATGAGAACAATTTATATTTTCTGGCTTATATTAAAATTGTAAAAACAAAAAGCTTACTTATGAATTTGATTTCATGTACGGTAGTGAGAAACACTGTAAGTCACAAGCCAATTATCATCCCCTCAATCCCTTCCTCACCCATAACCATGCTCCAGTTTTAAATTAGGACTGAGGTGTAGATGTGCTGATTTGCTTAACTTACATATTGCTATATGATGTCCACTGAAGTAAAATTAAGTTCATTTAGAGTGGTACCCATAGAAATTACTACCCCTGTACCTTGATGGGTTTGTAACCTTCTCCTTTGATAGCTTTTGGTCTTGTGTTCATTTGTTCAACAAAGCAAAAGAAGACTTTTAATTTGAAAATAGTTCATATTAATGATTTTCTTGTCTTTAGTCAAGCAGGTATATCAAGGAGTGCAACAATTGTAGTAGCATACATTATGCAGAAGCATGTCATATCCAAAGTCAGGGCCCTGGAAATAGTAGCTGCTGCTAGACAGTTTGTGAGGTGAGTTTACAAACCAATTTTGTTGCGTTGGGTCATGTTGAATAGAAATGGGGAGTCAAGCTAAATTATATATGGAAACTGATTTATTGGGAAATAACTTAAATGCTCTCTAGAAGGAGGTTCCTAAATAATTTTGCCAATATGAGAATGTTATAGAATTTTTTTCCTTATCAATCTTTAATTTCCACTAAATCAATTTAAAATTAAAGATATCATCTTTAGAGTCTATGACTATGAATAACTTTGTTATTGTTGCTAGACCCAATGATGGTTTTCAAGAGCAGCTGCAATTGTTTGAAAATATGGGGTGCAGAATAGACAAGACACATAGTGAATATAGGGCATACCAGCTGAGCAAACTAGCCGTACGCTTCAAATGTGGACAGTTTTCACAAGGTAAATCTGTTGTGTTTTTTTTTGTTAAAGTTGGATGCAAATCAAAATACATTTAAAAAATGTAATTCTTGTTAACGCTTTGAGCACCACCTGCTTCATCTGCCAATTAGGAAACTACTTCAATAGTTTTCGCTAATGATTCATTGAATGATTTCACTTGCCATCTTGCAGTAGATGACGTCAACCTGTTGGGTCTTGTTTCATTAATCGCTTTAATTTAATTTGATCTTTTTGTTTCAAGAGTTGCTAAAAGATTTGATATAAAATAATTAAAGCTTTTAAAAATAAATGACAGTTGTCTCCCTGTTTTTCATCTGATGTATTTTGATTTGTTTCATCTATTCTAATTCGATACATTTTTTAAAAATTTCATCTTAACAGTTTGTTTAACAAATTTACAGATTGATTACATTTGGGTTAAAAAAAAATTTACTATAAAAAAAGTTTGGTTTCAGCTGCTCACATAGAAAGGGTTTCTTGAAGCTTCAAATTGAAACTGTCACAATGAATTGCTCTAACAATATGCATTGTTCCATCACTATGGATTGTTATATCAATTTCAATTGTTCTATCAATAGGTATTGTTTCATCGCTAGGGGTTGTTATATCATTTTGAATTGTTCTATCGCTATGATGCAGGTGACCCAGAAATACCCTCTGAGGTTTACGTCCAGCCTGATTACTCAGCCAAAGGAAATGATGCCTACTACAAGTGCCGTAAGTGTAGGTGAGATGCCGCCAAAACATGTTAATCATAGCTTCGGGATGGAGTTTAAAAAACAAAATTTACACCAGTTTACCATTGTTCAGAATTTTAAAAAAATAAAACTTAACCCACTGTAATGCAATCAACATTTCTACTGAACTGTTAGATACATAAATGGCCCTTGTAAAGCAGTTTTTGGGGGGAGAGCTTAAAAAAAATGTCGGTTTACTTGAAGTGAGGGCCAATTCCTCCTCATTGAAATAATATTTTTCTTTTAAAATGAAGAACATTTTTTTAATATAAATATATATGTATGTATCTATCAGTTTGGGTCTCTGGATATTCTATTTATATCTGTGTTATTTTTTTCTTTGCATAGAATGTTTTTATTCCATGATGGAGCACTGACCTCACACAATATAGGTCAAGGCGACTCCGCCTTTGACTGGAGGAGTAAGGTGCCTGCCAATAAACGTCCAACCAATGCTGCTGGCGGTGACTCTGTATGTCAGAGATCTTTGTTTGTTGACCCTCTGACGTGGATGAAGGGGAAGATCAATATTGTTCAGGGCAAGGTGAGACTAACTTGAATGTTCACAATCAATAGTGTTTAGGGTTTGGTAAGGCAAACTTGAATGGTCACATTGGCCCTATGGTAACTTACATATTCTTATTATCTATAATCTATTCTTTTTATTTCTGTTCACAAAATTTCTATTTTTTAAAAGCATTACTTTTAGTGGAAATAGTTTAAAGAATCAATTCGAGTGCTAGTAATGGACTTCGCAAAAGCATTTGACCGGGTGAATCATAGTTTGCTTCTACACAAACTCCAGATATATGGGATTCAAGGCACCACTAAAACATGGATCTCTAGCTTCCTCAGCCACCGACGCCAAGCAGTAGTGGTGGGCGGTACAAGCTCCTCCTTTGTCAATGTGAAGTCAGGGGTCCCCCAGGGATCAGTCCTGGGCCCCTGTTTGTTCCTAGCATACATTAATGACCTACCGGAGAAACTGACATCACAGGCAAGACTGTTTGCAGATGACACAGCAGTGTATAGGACGATCGCCAACAGATCTGACCAGGACCAGCTACAACAGGATCTCAATCTGTTAGCTGAGTGGGAGATGAGCTGGGACATGGAATTTCACCCTGCCAAGTGCCAGACACTATCAATCTCTAGAAGTTGTACTCCTCTACACTACCAATACAAACTGCACGGCCATATTCTTGAGCAAGTTTCCTCCGTAAAGTACCTGGGTGTTACCATTCAAAGAGAGGTCCGCTGGGACGAGCATATTAACAATGTATGTAACCAAGCAAACCAAGCCTTGGGGTTCTTAAGGCGAAATCTAAAGATTGGCAACTCCTGTGTGAAAGAAAGAGCATATAAAGCCTTTATCCGTCCGATTTTAGATTATGCATCTTCAGTCTGGGACCCATTTACCCAGAAGAGCATTGACAGGTTGGAGGCGGTCCAGCGACGAGCAGCACGCTTTGTCCTAAACCGCTACAGGAATACCTCTAGTGTTGGCAGCATGCTAGAAACACTAGGCTGGTCACCATTGGAGAAACGACGACGACAATCCAGGCTCTCCATGATGTACAAGATAAATAATGGGCTGGTCCACTGTTCCAGTATTAAACAGAAACTCGTCCCTCTCCCCCATAGACAGCGACGAGGCCATGACAGGCAATTCAGGCTCATACCAGCAAGAAGCCAGTATAGGAGCTGCTCATTCCTGCCCAAGACAATCAGGGACTGGAACCATCTTTCAAAAGGAACAGTTGAGGCGACAACACTAGACGCATTTGTGTCTATTGCCTCAAGCCTTCAAACCCCTAGTGCATAATTTCCTCATCACCACCAGTAACAGAAACATTGCAAATCCCATCTACATGCATAGGAGCCAAAATGATCAATAAATTGATCGTGGGCCCTTAAGATATAGAAGAAGAAGAAGAGTGTAAATAGTTTTTAAAAGTATTACTCTAAATGTAAATATTATTTAAAAGAAACTTTTTTTTCTAGACAGGATATCAATGTTCTCTTCTGTATGTTTGACAAATCTGCTTAATTTTCTCTGTTAAATTACCGGTAACCAAAGTCTAATATCTCCTCAGCTACATTGCCCAAAGTGTGATATTAAGATTGGTTCCTATGTTTGGTTTGGTGAGTAGATTCTATGGATAGAATGTAGCCAGTGTACGACATTGTGCTGAATGGGCTTTTTCATTAATATAATAATACCTATTACTATTTGTTAGTGTAAGATAACTGCAGGACAAAATATCAATTCTAATGGCTTAATGTTGCTAATGAAAGTTGTTGAAATGATATGTTTTTATTTACTGACTTCTTAAAATGCTTACTAAGTAACAGTAACATTTTATTTTGTCAGTTGCTACTTTGATGTTTTTTTTCTTCTATTCTTCATTTCCGTAGCCAAAGAATTTAAGTCCAATTTTGAGAATGGGACATTTAAAATTTAATGATGTGTAAAGTTTGTCAAGAAAGAATATATTCATTTCTTTTCTTTGAATATTTCCCTCTAAATCAGGGGAAAAATGTCCTTGTGGAGCTTGGGTGGCCCCAGCGTTTCACATTGACGGTGGCAAAGTGGATAAAATCCCTTCTCATCCTGTGATGCCGCACACCCAAGCACCTGTTGTGACCACCACATCCACTGCAACTGTAGCACCACAGCAGACCCACCTCATCGGAGCTGTGGCAGCTTTTCCGGTGTCAGGCGGCATTGGCAGCCGGCCACTCGGAAACAACCCGCTGCCACAGAGACCAACCCAAGCCTCAAGGTTGTCATCTGCTCAACTTGTGGCGGCTGTACAACCCAGGATGGCATCCTCCTCTTCACCGAGCACCTCCCCCCCACTTTCCACCACACAACAGATCTTGGTGGATTCTGCCACTTCAGCCCCGGTGCAGTCAATGGACTTTGAGATGGGAGCACCTGATGGAGACAACGGTCAGGTGGCCTTGGGTCAGACTCATTTATCACTTGACAATAGAGATTTAGAAACCGGTATAAATAGCATCCATATGGATGTGGATAGTTTATAAAATGTAAGCTTGTATAGCTTTATTAAAATAATTCCAACCTTGCCAGCCTTATATCAAGTATCAAAGTAACTTACTTTTATTTTTTAAAGTTAATGATTTTTAAAATTGACAGAATGCAGTTGGAACTTTAACCATTCTAATAACATGCATAGTACACTGCTACACTGCCATAGTCACATTTGGTTATCATTAGCTAGATATATGAAAAGCTGATGCGTCCATACCAATATTTTTATTGTGAAGGCAACCGTAATGGCTGCCAGTAAGTGTGTTCATGTAGCTTCTGAGAAAGCCCCTGGTAGCCAACCCTTTTTTTATGTCTATATCATTAACTCCCCCAGGCGTTTAGTCCTGCATTGTTGACTGCTTGGCTTGTAAGGTAATCTTGTTACCTGGAATACGCACATAGAATCTGTTTACAATTCTATTTGGCAACAATTTCACCTGCAAGGTTACACCTGGACCTTACTGCTAACTGTACGATTCTGTGCCCAGTATGAACATCTCAGTATGAACTGTATCACGTGTCCAATCATTATGTACACCTTAGCTCTGACTGTACTACTTTGTAAGCAATATAGACAACATAGTGTAGAGTGGGTACATAAGAGTCAGTGACAGCACAGTCAATATTTTCTAAAGGTACTTAACATTACCATCTATTTCATACTGGTGAGTTGGTGACATCTATGCAGTGTATAGAAGAAATGAATGAACTCGTAGTTAAACAATTGCCAAACAGACATCAGTAAATGTATATGGCATCAATTTGTTCGTAATTCAAATATGTATTTGTAATCCTCATTGTCCTTTGAAGTTCTGGTTTAAAAATAGATCTGTAATATAAGGATAATTGTATTGAAACTATTCTCTTAATCCAGCTAGAACACAAAGGAATATTTGAAGTTATCCAGATTTAAAATAAATACAAATATTCTAACAATTTGAAGTATAAAAAATTGTCAGAGTTGGTTTTATTTTAATTCTTGATTCTTAAAACATGTTAAATGATGAATGTAAGTAAAATTAGAAACAATTTTCATTGAGAAACTTTTTTTTTTTTTTTTAAATTTTCTACTGTTTAAAATGTCCTTCTATTTGTATGTTGGTATTGTTGTGACTCAAAATATCAAATACGAAAAATGGCATTTAAAAAAAAATTTACTTCACTATTAAATTATTTTTTTTTTTTGCATATCTCAAAAAAATCAGTTTTTGGCTGATTTGCCATTCTTGCAACAAATGTTTTTATGTGATGATACTTTTAAAATGTCTACATTGCATTGTGGGTGATCAAGGCAGTGCTAAATGATATATGTCTGCTGTGTGAAACTGGAGATGCTGAGGTAGCTTGAATAGCTGAGGATAGTGAGTGAATGTTCACTTATCAGATCTATTCATGTTGTGTTATCTTTTATCCTACACCGACTCCTTATCTTCTTGTAGTTTTGAAACAAATCACTGAAACATAATATTTTCTGAATATATTTTATTGAATTAACTGTGCTTTTTAAAACTTAATTGATGAGAATCTTGCTTCCATTGGATGATATGGATATGTAAAAAAAAAAAATATTTTAACATTTATTAATCCAACAGAAGATAGGCTGTTAGGTACTAACTTATAAAAGTGATGAATTTGCATTATTAAAGTAAACATTAAAATTAATTAATTCACACTAAATGCAGCTTTCAACAAAATTAAATTAAGAAATCTTTTTACCAGATAAACTAAGAACCAAGTAAATGACAGTTGATATATTTTTTACAAATTTGTACTGAGATTATATAAATTGAATGACATTTCCTTTTTGTGTGGTGATGTGATAAATCTTTGCATGCCAAAACTAAAATTATGTGAATTAACAAAATATAGCTCCTTTAATTATTTTTTTAAAAAATAACATGAAGAAAATGTATACTTTTAAATTATTATTGAATTTATGATGTGTTGTGCAGTGTAAGACTATTTTCTATTTATGGGATCAAGACAGCATGAAAATCTGCCTTTTCTTGAGCCTTTTGATCCAATTTGTCAGAAGTCACCATTGATAATTATATTTTAACAAATCTGGCATTTCCTTTTTTTTAAAAACATTTTATAAAAAAAAGATACTTTTTGAAATGGTTCTTAAATTATTTTTTTTAAGTTGAAGCTCTTGTGTTTTGTTGTCCTTAAAAAACTATCAGGTGCATATTTTTGTTACAGCATCCATTTTTATGTATGCAAAAATAATAAGTCCTTTATACCTGATCTGAAATTTCATGCTGAAGTAGTATGCCTTGATGCATTAAGTTCACCTGGAGCCCTCCACAATATAAAAGATAATGAATGGTTTCAAATAGGGGTCTAGGGGTGGGTCGGTTATTTTAAATTGATTTTTCTTTGATCATTATATCATCCTAACTACTTGTTTAAAAAGGATCTGCAAGGCCAGTACTGTTATAGATTTGGTTTTCTTGTTGTTGAAAATGTTTTATTTGGTAAACTTTTGCTTTTTTCAATGCTTTTTTTTACATTATAAAAATAATTGTTTTCTTCAAGCTGTGATGACCCATTGCATTTTATCAAGTAAGATATTTTGTATTTTTTTGTTTTCATTGTGAAGATTTTGTTAACTTGATCTAGAGAATAATTTTTTAAAATTTAATCTAGAAAATTCTGTTAACTTGATAAAGAGAAAGGTATTGTAGATTATTCCGTTAATATTAATGAGCTGTTGTTAGTATTACTTTTTTTAAAAACAAGTATTTATAATGCGCTTGGGGTAATCCAATCTTAATTTCATATGGATTTTCATGAACAATGGAAATGTAGGAAATTAATGCTACTCCTTAATTCTGTTGGATCTTGTAACATTTAAGTAACAGGTGCATTAAAACGGAATAGCTATATTTCTTTCTGTTGCATTATTTATTTATTTGATAGAAACCATCAAGTATAATTTACATTGCTACTGTAAATCATAATACCATAATATTATCTATCCTTGCTGCTTGCACTTTTCAAAGTAGTGCATTAATTTAAAAGTATGATCTGTCACATGTCATATATTTATTTATACATATGACTGTGACTGGTTTTGTTAAATGAAACCCCCCCCCCCCCCCCATTATTACTCTATAACTTATAACCCCAAGATCAAACATGCCATGTAATGGGTCTCTTATTACATTGAGAACCATTGTTGGTGAAATTGTCCCTTTCCTCTTCGACATTAACAGTGTTCAGACATATAATTAAAACAATTTGAAATTTAATCATATTTGTAGTCTCAAGTGATTGATAAGTTGTTTTTTTTATCACATCATTATTACTCTATAACTTATAACCCCCCCAAGATCAAACATGTCATGTAATGGGTCTCTTATTACATTGAGAACCATTGTTGGTGAAAATGTCCCTTTCCTCTTCCAAATTAACAATGTTCAGACATATTTAAAACGATTGGAAATATAATCATATTTGTAGTCTCAAGTGATTGATAAGTTGTTGTTTTTTATCACAATGATGGCAAAGCTCATCAAACATCAGGATGAGTCAAGGAGACAGTTGCAAGCGTACTCTTAAAGTGTCCACATCCTACATTCAAATATTGACTGCTACTAATGGAGGCAACAGCCAAGGGATGAGAATGTACTGTTGTGTGTGGTTGGCTAAGAGGACTTTCAAAGCACTGAATTTATCCACGTTCTCTTCAGATTTTTTTTCCAAACTACTTCATTATTATATTAGTTTGTGGCCTAATATTTCTAGGAAAATATTTTTGCAACAAAAAATACAAAGTAAAACCACAAAATGTTCATTACACAATTATTATGACTGGCTAATTTTAATAGTGTTCTGAACATTTGTCACAAGATTGCACAGTTTATAATCAAATACAGAGATACTATGGCAACAGCTTGTAAACAAAATATCTCAGAACAATTCTCATTTCAGTTCAGTCACATGGGAACGCTAAAAGTATTCAAGTTCAAGCTCTGATTTGATGAAATATTCACATCAGACTCACTAACTGGAGGAATCAGACTCACTAACTGGAGAAGAACTCAAATGTACAGCATGTATAACTAATGGCTCCATGAAAGACTAGTCAATCAATAAAATAATCTGTGTAGAAATTTCACATCATAAATCACACTTCCTGCAGATTATGTAACTGCAAGCAATAAAGGGATAATCAAGTAATGACACACATGTTGTACCTGACAGAGATGAACAAGTAATGACAGACATGTACCTGACAGAGATGAACAAGTAATGACAGACATGTACCTGACAGAGATGAACAAGTAATGACACATGTTATACCTGACAGAGATGAACAAGTAATGACACATGTACCTGACAGAGATGAACAAGTACTGACACACATGTTGTACCTGACAGAGATGAACAAGTACTGACACACATGTTGTACCTGACAGAGATGAACAAGAAATGACACACATGTTGTACCCGACCGATGAACAAGTAATGACACATGTTGTACCTGAACGAGATGAACAAGTAATGACACACATGTACCTGACACAGATGAACAAGTAATGACACACATGTTGTAAAACAGAACTAATATCGCCATATATAAAACATCATTAATGGGGGTAGTATTGAAATGGTGTTCATTTATTAATAATTGAAGATCACTATTAAAATGGTGTTCAATTATTTAAGTGACGACCTATTTAAAAGAAAATTTGATTATCTTTATTAAAAAGCTTCACAAACTGTTTATCATCAAACACAGTCCAAGTTAAACAGTGAGAATGAATACTTCTTGCCTTGATTAGTCAAGTCAACTTGATTATAATAAAACACAATAGGCAATTTTCACTTGTCAGACAATCTACTCTGTGCATACAGTGATTCTAGAACATACTGTTAGTAAATAAAAAAACCATCTACATATGTTTTAATAATCATGAAAATTACAGGTATCTACAGGTATACGAAGCCCTCTAGTTGACATCCCAGGACAACTGCGTGCACACAACAGTTTACTATTGTTGTTTTGGTCTAAATATTTGATACCTTACTTAAAAAAACAAACTCTTGTCCACTGATTATCACATTGGTACATGTGACACGTCAATACATTAAAGACACCTTTAAAAACTGAATCAAATTAAAATATAAGATAAATCACACATGAATGTTGGTGTTAACATTGGACTATTTTGAAAATAGAAACGGGTTTCCAGTTTTCATGATAATTGAATAATCTAATAAATAGCATTAGAAAAAAATTAATTTTGATGTAACAAGGGTGGTGTCCTTTTGGTGCAAAACCAACAAATATTCTCATCTTAATGACGACGTATCTCATGCCCATTAAAGGTCATCTGTTAAAGTTGAGTTCGTAGCTCTAATATGATCAACTGACCAAAGGTTTTGCTGGGTTTAGAAGTCCCCTCAGTTTGTCGGTGAGTTTGCCAGACTCCATCTCATTGTCTGGAATCATCTAGAAACATAAGAATACAGAAAAGTTTTTTTTTTTATAGTTCTGAAGTTCAATTTTATATATATATATATATGGTACATTTGTCCCTTGTTAATTGCAGTTAATCAGTTCCAGACTCCACCTTGATACGTGACTTTCCACGAAGTAGAATTGTTTATTTATAAATTGAAGATTATCATTGTTCACGGCCCTCTAAATATGGTTTTTAACATTATTAGACCCCCTGGAAATGCTCAAATACACACATCTTGATTCCATACCATGTAATTTGAATACTGACAACCGAGCGTGCGCCGTATCATGTTCACTATCTTGATCCACTTTTTATTGAATTCATGTTATATTGGTTAAAAAAAAAGGCTATAGACTTAGAGAGAAGCTGTGGGACGACAGTATTGAGACACAGAAAATATAGACCAGGAGGTGGTGAGTCTTAAAAGATGCAAGTTAAAGTTACCAATTCTATGATGCAAAACTCTCTCACATACCAATAGAGAGTTTGGGGAACTTACTATGTTGTCTCACATACCAGTAGAGAGATTGGGGAACATACTATGTTGTCTCACATACCAGTAGAGAGTTTGGGGAACATACTATGTTGTCTCAAAAATCAAGGCATAGTGCTTAATCAAAGATACATGAAGAGTGACCATTGAAGGTCATATAAGATTAAAGATACATGAAGAGTGACCATTGAAGGTCATATAAGATTAAATTAATACAAAACACAGTTATGGACTTTTTACACAAGATATTTACAGGGTAAAAATACCTTTAAGTGTAAAATCTATTTCATGCACACAGTTTGTCACCCACAAGGTTTTTACAAATTTTCCCAAATACATTAAGGTTGACAATCTCTTTATAGTTAACACAATAATATAAAATTTACATCTAAGCCAGTGAGTTGAAGATCTATCATTCATGAGTTTCCTGTGCCAGAAAAATGTAATTGGAATTCGGAAAACAAGCCAGCCCACAAATGGAACAGACTTAAGTGGGTAGTTACCACTCACCCTGTCAATTCTGTGTTTGTGTACAAGGCCATCCTTGCCAATGTGAAAGTATGAAAATGCTTCAAGCCATCTATCAAGAAAGAAAGAATAATGAAATTAAAGAACATCAAACCATCTTTTCATATCAAAGGTCTCACAAGGAAATCAGAATTTTGACATGGAGGTACAGACACAGTGTAATAAACACTTTAAAAAAATTTTATAGCACAGGAAAAATGTACACCGAGTTATATTTAAAGTCCATTAATTTATCATAACATAAGCTTTCCCTTACTGACTTGGACTTTTAAAATAAGATTATAACCTTACAAGCCATTATGATAACAACAACAAAACTCCATAGTCCACTTACTCCCAGTCTTCCTTTGCTATAGTCTTGTTACTTTGAAACAGTCGCCAGAACTTAAGATTCTGCACTTGTGGTAGACCTTCAAATAAAACACATTATTGACATATAACTTCTGACAAAAACATATCTTCAAAACCTCAAAAACAGTTACGAAAATGTACTGAGGAGAGACCAATGACAACCAATAAATTCACTAATAGTAATACTAAAACAGATTAATTGAAACAGAATTTGGAAACTATTCTCTTTTTTTTTTATATTACCAGACCTGCCAAGAAAAAAAAATCTGTAGGGGGGGTTGCACGCAGGGGGGGAAGTGGGGCCGCCCCGGGGAGGCGCTTCGTGGGGGGGGTTTTAAGATCTATATAATATATACTAATGCACACGCCTTTTTTTTAGTAAATAAAGAAATATTAAGTTACCTCCATTGTGCCATTGTCTTTGAAGGGTCCAAAGAACACCACAGAACATGAGGTAAACATTACTGGAAATGTTTATATACAGATATATACAGTACAGAAGATCCATTTAATTTACATATGTACACACAAGGGCTGCTAAGACTCTTAATCTTAGTAAGAGTTCAGTATTCTAGCATATCCCTAGTGACTAGTGATACTGGCCTTTTTGCACTTGTCCAACAGCTCTTTGCACAACTGAAGGTTAGCATTGCAGTTGATTTTAGTTACAAGCAAGTTAGAAAAAGTATAAACTTTCATGCTTGCCTTTGTTTCATTGTAATTTTTCTTTACAATCTTCTAGCATTCTGTAGTCTGGAAAAGTTTCTTTGACTCTGGCATTAAAATTAAACGATCGGCATCGGAGTTGGCTAGGGCTAGAGAAATATTTCCTTCAATGTTTATTAATACCATTGTACCCATCACTTTCAATAGATTTAATCATTTAATTAAGAAAAGCTTAAACAAACAAAAAAAGTCTGAATAATTATTTAGCCTAGTAAAAAGGATTAATCGCGATCGGATCAATTAATGATTGAAGAATGATTTGAAGATCGCGGTTCGCTTTGATGAAAACAATGCAGTGTCTACACGCCAGGCGACCGGACAAATAGTGCGGGAGATATTTATCCGGCGGGCATGCCACATTGTCACTTTTGGACCAATTGTTCATTATATACGGTTTTAGTATTTCCTTTTTATAATTGAACATGTTTCTTTTTCTTGTAAATGTCTAGACTATCTTGAATTTGTTGAATGAAGTACCGTAAACTCTGATCGACAATTAGTGGTCACATGACAAGGCTGACGGACAAATATCTCGCGCAATGCTGTTACGGTGGTCATGTGAGTTGGTCTAATAAACACTAGCCGGACAAATATCTCGAGAATTTGTTCACTTATTCATCCGGTCGCTGGACATTTAGACACTTCGTAAAAACAAATGCAACACTTTCTGTCGTACCCGATTTTTGTTTGTTGTCCCTTTTGGATTTTTATGTAGGGTGAAAAATTATATAGTTAGAAAAATCTGAATTTTAAGGAGTTTGTTGGAAGGTCGGAATAAGGGGTAAAAATCTGTATAATTCTGACGAAATCAGAAGGGTTGGCAGGTCTGTATTACCATATGCATTATTCCTAACTTAATGCTTCCCCTTCTAAATAAATACAGTGTTAAAATAACAACTAAGAAGCTTTATGTCATGAAAGTTTAAGGAATGCACCAATCTTATAGTCAGACCTTTAAGCCTCCAATGTATTCGAATCACACCGGTCTGTTCCAAGGTTGTGACACTCAAGATTTCCATTGCTGTACTAAAATACTGTGCATTAATTCGTAGTCGTAGTTTCCATAATTCAAGCTTGTATGCTGTCATACCTCTGGAGAATAAAAAAACAAAACAATAAGTAATATAATTTACAGTCTTAACCTAACTTTGACGTAATAATTTAAATTTTTTATGTTTCCAATTTACATATCTGTTTTAGTCTTCATATTACATTTTTGTTTCAAACTTTATTTACAATATTACAATGACATATAAAACTCCATAATTATACAGTAGAGCATCGAACTCCCGCAATTGCCCTGTCCTTTTAAAAAATTTAATCATACACATGTGCCTGGCATGAAGAATTGGCATATAAACACCAACAATGTCAACCCCTTATATACCATTTAGGTAAAATCTAGATATGTATTTGTACATGCAGTAACCACTAGCTCCTTCAGTGCAACCTTTTAGTGGACATGTTGCGTTATTAGAAAAATAGCTGAAAAAATACACTCTACAGTAAACTAATCTTCTTAAAAAGCTCTCAAAATGTGTTTTTAAACAGCTCTCAAACAGTGTTTTTCTTCTTTTTTTTCAAACAAAAAACTTACATTACTTACATGCATATTTTATTATCACCAAACAAGTTGTTCTCTAATGTAACATTTTTATGTAGAATCTCATAGTTGTGTTGGCCTTTGAAGAGTTTGGACACCTGCACATACAAAAGAATAGAAAGTCATTTATTTCTCTATCAGATAAAGATAAAAGCCTCCATGTTCGCCACACAAGTTTACAGAATAATTTCATTGCAATTACATTTTTTTTAAAACAAAAACTAATAATCCAAAAATCACCATATTGTTAGGTCAATAAATGTAATACACAAAAAAGACTTACAAGATCTTCCAGTTTCTCCTTTATATCATGCAATTGAGAACGTGTGGGCCCATGCTTTCCACTACCTTTAGATGACTCAGGATTCCCCCCAGATGAAAAATACAGGTGAGTTAAAGTGTGACCAACATTATCAGCACTCAATGTCTGAAGGCTCTGATTGAGAAGGGCATAACTACCCATTATTAGAGTAACAGGGAAAATATTGGTAACAGCTGGGCTGGCCTGTTGATTGTAATAATGATGTTGAGATAGAACATCTACTGGCATTCTTTCCCTTGAACTTATTTCATCTTCTATTATTTTGCCAAAGTGTGTTTGCGGATGAACTAGAATATCATCACTGGTTATATTCACAGACTTCACCAAGGATAAGAAGGTAAATATATCATTTGAGGATGTGCTTGTTGCCTCTGCATGCTTGGGAAGAAAAATTTGAATGAGGTCTTTGTACGAAATTGGCAGAGGCTTTGCTGGTGTGGCATGAAGAGGTAGGGGAAGTGGAAGCAGGCGGCTTAGGAGATCAGATTCACTCTGTGATCTCAAGATTGCATAAGTGTCAGGTATAACAACATTTCCATGATCCTCATATTGGCACAAGAGAGCCCTGTCGTAGAGCTGAATGCAGGGCAAGTTGGATATAACTTGAGTACTGTCTAAGCAAGACTGATAATGAAAAAAAAAATAAAATGAATCATGCATGAAGTTAATGAAGTAGTTCATAATTGTTTTAATAACTTGCCTGCCTTAATATTGTACCCTCCACTAAAAAAAATTAATTTGCTTAGCAGCTTAGGCTTAGAAATTAGGGTAGCTTCATTGTTTGATATTTAATTTTAATAAAATTTTGATATGGACCCAATACGGAGTATATTTTTTAAGTTAGTTCTCACAAAGGAGATAAGATGATTCTTTACAAAAAAAATAATCACAGTTAATAAAATAACGATGTGCGGCTTGTGCTATTTATTTATTTTAAAATAAACATAATTGGAATTGTTGGAGTTGACAACGCTAAAAAATAAAAAATTAAAGTAATTTAAAGTTAAAGTAAAATTAAATCTTACATTCTTCGTTTGGTCCCCTTCGACTCTCGTCGAAAATCCGATGGATTTGGAAGAAGGAATAAATCTAAATGTCTGACTGAGTTTTCTAAAGTGATACGCCATGGTCGAAATAACTCTTCCTTTTGACACTGTCGTCGCAGTTCTTTTAAGATAGGTTACATGATTAACTCACAGACACAGCTCAAATGAAAATAAAAAACAACGACGGAGGAAGCAGTAAAATAAAGCAAAATTAAATTAAAAAGTACTACTGGCAACTTATAGAGAAAAATTAATCAGATATCAAAATTATTTTTGTTGTTATATTTAAATTCCTTAAACAATTTTAACATAATTTACCAACAAAATAAATTTGTGGATTTATAATCTTTGCAAATGAATATCAAGTTTTACGTTATCGATAAAGGGAAGAAATAAAACTAACCTAAGGCAGAGGATGGCAAGAGAAGACTAACACAGATTACATCACAAAACTCATTATGTGTTATTGAAGGACAAAAAGAATAAGACAATAGTTGAAAGGAACATATCAATAATTTCCTTATTTTAACATTGTATCTCTATGCGATGGGATTTTCAACATGACGAGTGTCAAAATTTGATACAGTAACTAATTAGATTTTACAATGGAGTTATTGCTCATGAGTTTTCTGGCTCACACAAAAAACAGTTAATATTCTTTTGTGGAAAAATACATGTTGCAACTCAAGTGATTCAAAAGTTGTGAGATAGAAATCAGAAAATTTACAACTGTCAATATTCATTCCGTCATTAGAACTCATAGAACTTACAATTTTTTCTTTACAAGACCAAGAGTTGCATTTTCAGCATTCATGGACTATGCCAAATAACTCTTTGGAATTGCATATTTACCTAGCTTAATTTTATGATTTAGCACACTTTTATAATGCTGAAATTCTCCAAAATAAGCAAATTATTATTTTTTCGACAAATACAGAACAATAGATAAAAATATATCAATCACAGTGAAAAGTTGAGTGGTCAGGAAAAAAGAAAAATGGACCTGGAAAAGTATTAAAAATGTCCACAATAGGCTAATAAAAAGTGTTATTCCAAAAAGATAAAGGGAAGAAACGCGTAATATATTTTATATTTTACTTTTACTGCAGCAGTTTTTAATCCTGTACAAATAAATACTGTATAACAGGAACATTTTCATTTACATAAAGCAGGTGGGGGAAGGCAGCTGATTCCAATCTCATTTGGGGCTTGGGATGGGGGTAAAACAAAAACACCCCCCCCCCCTGCCGGATTTTGAATTTCTCAAAGTAATAAAAATAATAGTATGAGATCGGAAAAATACAAATACTCAATTTTTAAATAAATGAATGTTTGGCAATTATGACAAAATCACGAGGCCTAGGATTTTATTTTTAAAGAGAAAAAACACAATTTTACCAATTTTACCGCGCAGCCATCGAGCCAACCACACAATATTGCAATTTTAGAATTGAATTTAAGCTAAAAAATAATCATAGTTATAGGCCTATTGAAATTCATTTTTTGAACAATCACTGGATTTGATTTCCTAAATTTTTTTGAAGAATTATTGACAATTGAGCTGGAAAAAAAAAAGGGGGTGGGGGTGGTTGTTAGCTTGCACCACTCGGGAAGGTGGGGGTAAGACGCTCCTATTTTATTTTTTCATTAAAAATATAATCATATCCCATATTATTGTTTTTATTTTAGAATTGAATTTAAGCTAAAAAATAATTATAGTTATAGGCCTATTGAAATTCATTTTTTGAACAATCACTGGATTTGATTTCCTAAATTTTTTTGAAGAATTATTGACAATTGAGCTGGAAAAAAAAAAGGGGGGGGGGGTGGTTGTTGGCTTGCACCACTCGGGAAGGTGGGGGTAAGACGCTCCTATTTTATTTTCCCATTAAAAATATAATCATATCCCATATTATTGTTTTGGTACTTATATTAAAACTGTTCTCTTTGCTGAATTTTTTTGGCAAATTGTTTTCATCTTTAATTAAATATTTCCATCCATCCCTGTGGCACTACAGCCCATGTAGGGCTTTGGCCTGCCTCACCACTTCCTTCCACTCAGACCTAACTAATGCCTTTCTTTTCCATGCTTGGACTTTCAGCTGCTGTGGATCTTTTTCTACATCATCTATCCACCTAAGCCTAGGTCTGCCTTTGAGCCTTTTTCTTCTGGGGTATTGGTGATGCACCCTCTTCATTCTTCTGTCATTTGGCATTCTCTATAGGTGTCCTGCCCAGCGTAGCCTGCCCTTTTTCTTTCTGCCACTATCGTGGGATCCTGATATAGACTGTATAACTCCTGGTTGGTTCGTATTCTCCATCCATATTCATCCTTTGTTGGCCCATATATTTTCCTGAGAACTTTCCCCTCCCATGTGTTTAATAGGTTTTCTGCTGTTTTTGTTAGGGTCCAAGTTTCACTTGCATATGTTACAACTGGTCTGATTACAGTTTTATTAATAGTTTTCTTTGTTTCTCTTGTAATGTTTTTACTTGTGAGTATTTTCTGACTACTGAAGTATGCCCTGTTTCCAGCTGATATTCTTTCTTTTATTTCTGTTAGTAATTCGTTTCTTTCATTTAACAAGGATCCTAGGTATTTGAATTGATTTACTTTTTCAAAAGTTTGGTTTCTAATTTTAATTGTTCCATCTGTTTGTTCCTCTCTTATCATGGTCATGTATTTTGTTTTTTGGTTGTTAACTTCCAGCCCTGCTTGTAGAGATGCGTCTTCTAATTCTTAAAGGATTTTGCTATGTCTTTAATACTTTTCCCTAGAATTAAATATGTATGTTTAGTATAAAAATTTATATCACTTAAGTTTTTCATTTGTTAGTATTACTTGGCAATAAACAGATTTTTTGATATTCCTTTGATGTCAAATTACTGTTCAGGACCATTATTATTCTTCCTTCAAATGCAAATACGACAAAACAATAATCAGCATTGAGTTCGCAGTGGCTTGCCAGATCTGCACCTGAAAAGCTTTCCTCCATGTTGGACACACGTTGTTATGGGTCTTAGTTCGATTTGAGTCGATTCTTATTTCCCTTACTCTTACCGTGAGCACCTAGCTTATCCTCTGAGGATTGTGTTCCAATTCCAACACTGAGTCTTACTCGCCAGCTTGTATGATCCATAGCAAGTGTTTCCCACTAATCAAGGTCAATGTCCATGGAATTGAATTCAGGACCATTTACAACCAAGGGAGTGGGGAGGATTAAAATAAATAAATTATAAGTTGTTGACAACCTCTTGACAAAGCTAACCACATTTTACTTTTTTTTTTTATGAAGACATATCTTTTCATTTAAGTAATGCTACACAAATGTGCCAATTATCTTTAAAATTTTAAATGATTATCTACTTATCTAGCTAGTTTTATTTTTTTTTAAATAGAGACATGTCTGAAGGTATCTTTTCATATAAAATAAGACATTTTGTCAGTGTATTAATATTAATCATAAACTTTTTGGGAAAGAGGGCAACTTAATTCAGGCTGAGTCCCAAGTGCAGTTTTTGCATACCATGACCATGTGTGTCTGGATTATTTCATTAATTCCTCTGTACAATTTATACATAGAGAATAATTGAAATGTCACTGCATTACTCTATTTTAATTTAGATAGTTGATAGTAAGCCAAAGCAACAAAAGCTTTTCAAAAATTCTTAATTTTGACAAACTTTTTCCAACAGCACTGTTTATAGCCCCTAATGATGTACAGAGTACTGTTTATAGCCCCTAATGATGTACAGAGTACCTACTGTTAATATTTATAGCCCCTTATAATGTACACAGTACTGAATATTGACTCAAATATCCTAATGATGAAGATAGAGTACTGTATATAGCATGAAATACCTGATGATAATGGAGTGCACAGAGCATAAACCAATTTTAAAAAACAGAGTAGAAGAACAACAAAAAAAAAATATTCACATTAAAGATTTTTTTTTATTACATACAATTACAATGCTGCTCATTGACTTTCCATTTTTTTTTTACAAATGAAATAGGTCGAGACTGTAAAATAATGTAGGTAAATAGCAATAAATGCAATATATCATGTGTGTGTCTATGGACAATGGAATCTATGGACATAAAAAACAACAACTCAGAAATGTTACAATCGCCAACACTAAATTCCAAAATAGACATAACCATGTTATATAAAAAATAATTTAATAACTTGAAATCCAACATCTACCCAGTTTAAAACCAAACCATCCATTCCAAATAAAATTAACCTAAGAATGGTACTGAATGGTCTTTTTTCTTTACAATTTTCTCTTCATTTTTGCGTTGCAGGGAAACTTTTTCAAGCCTATGTTTATGTATCAAGCCATCACTACCAATGTGGAAGTATGAGAATCCATTTAGATATCTGCAAGAATATGAAATGGGAAAACATATTTAATTTTATAATTAGAAATTTGTGTGTGCACCAAGAGTTCTATCTAACGCTTGTGTTCCAACTGTTTATTCCTTATTAAAAAAATTGACTAAATTTACATGCAGCAATATTTAGGCCAGTAATTCTTTATCTGTAATGATAACCGCCCAGCTCTAACAAACTTACTCAATATCAGAATGAACGAAGGGTTCTCGCAGCCTCCAGAACTTGATGATGTGCTTTTGTGGAACACCTATTGATAAAAAAAGAGACAACACATTTAATTTTATTCCCAGCATTAGAAATTGTCACAGCTGTTATAGGAACCATCCATAAATAACGTCATGAAATTATGGCAGAATTTGACCATCGTCAAAAATCTGTCACACAATTTAAGACATCCTCATAATACCTTATCACAAATTCTGACCCCCCCCCCCCATTGTGTGACATCATTCATGGAAAAATCCAAAAACTTTAATTTCCTTTATAACCTACTCAAAGTTATGGCATAATTTGACCATCGTCAAAAATCTGTCACACAAATTAAGACATCCCCATAATACCTTATCACAAATTCTGACCCCCCCCCCCCATTGTGTGACATCATTCATGGAAAAATCCAAAAACTTTAATTTCCTTTATAACCTACTCAAAGACAATATCTGTCATGTAAGACCAATGGATTTTGCTCTTATGATGATGTTTTAACAAATTATTTCAAAGTATTTCAAAACATAGCAAAATATTTCTTTTTGAAGTAATGGCAGGACAGAAAGATTTCACATGAATTTAAAGATCTTTTTGGAATTAAGGACTGATGGATTATTTAAGAAACTTTAGGAAATAAGAACACAAAGGAAGTGTAAACTGGTGTACCTCGAAGTTTCCACTGTATCCTGATCACATTGTGAGATCCTTCAAGTTCAAGTAATTTCACGTCTTCTACATCACAATAAGCACCAGGGTAGCGAACGTGGATGCGTAATCGCAGTTTCATTAACTCCACTGCATATGCCATTACACCTCTTACAAACCAGAATAGCAACAAAAAAAATGAGATAAGTAAAATGTGGAACTGCTTATGAAGTAAGCGAATTATTGATGCAAATATTGATACTTTATCTTTCTTAAAATCTATTTACACTATAAAAATGGCAAACACACTGGAAAAAACAAAAACACCAGGGATATTTTATAGCTAAATTAAAACTGGTCTTAAATTTCACCAGTGTATGTTTCAATGAGCCCTGGATGCATATAGGCATCAAAAATATAGTACCGGTAATCAGAACTTACATCCTTTTCTTGTTTGCCCCAAATAAGTTGTTTTCCATAACAACATCTTTGTGTAAAACTCCATAGTCATGTTGATTTTTAAACATATCCATCACCTGAAGAATACAAACACAAGCCTTTAATTTAGAAAAGATAAGATGCTTTCAATGATTCAAATAAATTGAAATGTTTCTTATTACATTGCATATACAAAATTTCAGCACTTAAATAAAAACTTTAAAAAAGACAACAATTTACAACTTGAACAGTTTTAACACAAGACAAAGTATTCTCTAGTGTAAAAATCAAACATCTTATACCATAAAACTTAACTCCTTTAGCGACAGTTATGACTTAATTAGCAATCATCAAGATTTTGCTGCAGCTGGGGGAGCATGCTGGTATATTCTGATCGATTTGGAAACAAAATAATTTTTACATCTCTCCGTCCTAACTTTAAGGGAAAGAATTCCCCCTAATCTAGCTGATCTTAGGTATCTGTGATGAAGATGGTGTGATGAACCTCCAAAATTTTTTTAGTTTAATAAAAGCATTTTACTATAGTTCTGCATGCGAAGGCAGTTTTATTTGTGTGGTATTACTAGCTTTTTTTATTATTCTGTTTAGTGGGTGTTTGATGTTAGAATTGAATTCCCAGACCAGCAGGTAATACTGAACTTCAGTAGGCTTCCACTTGTCGCACTGTAGAATAAGTTATATATTTCTTTGTTTACACCTAAATTATATTATTTTTTAAGATAGAAAAGTCTTCGGTTCCCTTTTTATATAGATTTAAGTTATATATTTCTTTGTTTACACCGAAATTATATTATTTTTTAAGATAGAAAAGTCTTCGGTTCCCTTTTTATATAGAATTAGGATGTGTTCATTCTCTGTTGGCTTATTATTGATGGTGACACATAAAAATTACATGCGCAGTGATGATAGTATTGAACTTCTTCAACACCAATCACTAATTTGTTAACTTTTAAAAAATTATTCATGGTAAATATCTTAAATATGTAAAAGATAGGCACATAGCTTCAATTTTTATAATTATTTAGACTCATCAAATAAGTTACATATACCGGTAATTATGTAAATTAACTTACTAATAATTTCAATCTTTCTTGAATCTTGGCCAAATTTTCCTGAGATTGTCCAGCTTGTTTATCAGATTTATCCTTCTTTATTTCTTTCTGTTGACTTATATTGCCAACTTGGCTGCAATAATTTCTTTTTACACTCATTATCATTAATTGGTTATATCCTAAACAATATTGTTTTTTAAAGCTGAAGTCACTTTTACACAAATTATTTTGTTTAACTCCTGTAGAAGTTAACACGCTGAAACCATAGTGAATTTTACATTCAGATTTAAATTGATATAAGAGTATTGATATAAGTGTTTTACAGTCAGCAAGTGACTTTGGACTAGGACAGCTGTTGTATGCTGTATTATGGCAGAAGTCTGCATCTACACTCTTCTTCTTCTGGACACAAGTGGCAAGTTGAGAGCCCTCAAAACAGAATAAGAAGACAAAAATTAAGTTATAGAATGAAAATAAATGCCCATTGAACTCAAGCCATTAAGTGTACTGGTAAATTGAAATGCCTGCCTTGGTACAGTAGTGTGAAGCAAATAACTAAACTTAATCGCAGAGTATGACATAAATTTGACTTTCTTGAGGGCCAAAAAATGATGTCATGCTACTTTGGCAGAATTTATATACCTCCCCACACTTTTTAAAAGTTTTTTTTTAAAGCCCCCCCCCCCCCCCACTCAATTATTTATGGATGCCCCCCTCACTAAAAAAAGTGCAAAGCTGAACTAACTAAATTATAATAATAATAAAACTATAAATAATTATAGTTATTATAAATTCAATTAATAAAGTAGTTATTTTAATAAAGTTTGGTCTATTTTAGACTCTCAATAATGCTACTAAATAGACTTGTGTTGGTCTGCAAGCCTTACGTTGCAGGTCCACAAACCTTAAATTGTCAGTCCAATAAAATTAGTCTAGAAACTGGGCAAACATGATTGATTCGTTTTACAATGAAGTTTAAAAAATTGAGATTGTCTTAGTCTTTAGCATAAAAATACTGTGTTGTATTTGTATCCATCATGTGAAGCTTGTGAAGCTGATGCTAATCAGATGCTGTGTGCCAGATTTAAATTTCAAGGAGTGTAGCCCTGTCTGCAGTCCAGATACAATTTGATTTGACTTAATAAGGACATACCACTAATACCACCATTGACTGCCACCATTGCTCAAATAATAAATAATGAATGTTTTTTTTTCCTCCAACATTTGTTACAAATTTTGTTGTATTGTATTCTCAGTCAATCAGTCACAGTCAATTAATAAAATTAAAAAAAATTGTAAGGCTTAAACTTAAGTTTTAAAAAACTGCTACTGAAGCATTTTAATTTTAAAATACAGCCTTAACTGTTATTACTGTTACTTTTAACAAAACAGAACTAAAACTATTCAACCCTGGCATTAAGCAGTATTAATAGTCGATTAGTATTTAATAGTTAATAACAATCGTACCCTATCCAATCAGTTAAATTTAAAATACCGGGTACTCAAACTTTTTAAAATAATAACTACTATTAATAATAGTGTAGTACTAGATTTACTACTATGTTACTTGACACTAGATTACTATTAATAATAATATTAATTAATAATTAATTAATTTACTAATATTACATTATTATTAGTAACTATTACTATTATATAAAATATATTATATTACCTACTTCAACTTCTCCACACACCAGGCCCAGGCCTACCTTTTCTTTAACTAAAGCAATATCCCAATGAGAAAATGGTAGAAAATTTGATCTCTGTTGAAATGTAAGTTTTCCAAGACGAAAAGCCATATTTGGTAAGCATGAACTGTAAGAAATATGTGTTTATTTGATGAGTTAACGCTGTATTATTTAAAAATAATTTAACCTAGTCTAATCGGAAATCCCAAACACTTCTAAATATAGAGGAGGCGGAAATGGATAGTGATAAATAAGAAAGAAGGACTTAAAATTGAAAGTCATTTGTAAAAGTTATAAAACAATACTGTAATATTGAATGGAGTTTTTTAATAGAACGTTGTTACTCGGAACAAAAAAATTCAAAGTAAGATGTGGGGTCGCTGGCTAAAATTGTAAGCTAAAAATACTAATGCCTTTGACTCGATTTTCATTTTGAAAGTGTGTCTAAAATTTTAAAATGTAATTCTCCGATTAGTCGCGCCATCGACGAGGGGTCCTGTAGGGTTAAGCTGTTCAGTGACCACGTTTTACCCCAGGTGGGCCGGGTTAAGCTGTTCAGTGACCACGTTTTACCCCAGGTGGGCCGGGTTAAGGTGTTCATTGACCACGTTTTACCCCAGGTGGGCCGGGTTAAGCTGTTCAGTGACCACGTTTTATGACCTGAAATTGAACTTTGAAACATCGAGGCTGCCGAAGCCAGCAGATCTTAATTAATCACAATGAAGCCAAGCATGCGTCAAGATTTGAAGTGTTGAGATGAAATAGCTGAATTGGGACCTCCTAGAATATCTCCAAATGGTCTCATTGAGCCTACACTTGTTTCTCATGGTCAGTGGCTCTGTTGGCTGCGTGTGATTGAGGAATTTTTCTAAACTGAAACTTATAAAGAACCATTTATTTGGATTTACCATGGAACAGGACTGGCTTTCTGGTTCAGCTATGTTGTCAATGGAAAGTAATAAGGTGAAGATTGTTGATCCTGATAAGGTGAAGAATGTTGATTTTGATGAGGTGAAGATGTTGATTTTGATGAGGTGAAGATTGTTGATTTTGATGAGGTGAAGAATCTTGATTTTGATAAGGTGAAGAATCTTGATTTTGATAAGGTGCAGAATCTTGATTTTGACAAGGTGAAGAATGTTCATTTCGATAAGGTGAAGAATGTTGATTTTGATAAGGTGCAGAATCTTGATTTTGACAAGGTGAAGAATGTTCATTTCGATAAGGTGAAGAATGTTGATTTTGATAAGGTGAAGAATGTTGATTTTGATAATGTGAAGAATGTTGATTTTATAAGGTGAAGAATGTTGATTTTGATAAGGTGAAGAATCTTGATTTTGATAAGGTGAAGAATGTTGATTTTGACAAGGTGAAGAATGTTCATTTTGATAAGGTGAAGAATGTTGATTTTGATAAGGTGAAGAATGTTGATTTTGATAATGTGAAGAATGATGATTTTTTAAGGTGAAGAATGTTGATTTTGATAAGGTGAAGAATCTTGATTTTGATAAGGTGAAGAATGCCGGTTTCAATGAGGTGATCGACAGGCTTGAATCTTTGAAGAGCATGAAAGTAAAATTTCAACTTCAAAGTTGTTTTAAACATTTTCACACACAAAACAAATTGTCCCAGTTTTTACAGGTTTTTTCCTGCAATTCTATTTGTGTTCTTCTGAGATGTCTTTTGTTGCGTTGGGACTACGAGGGATTCTGTTGGCAGTGACTCGGGGCACGTCCGCAGGGGCGATCCGGAACAAAAAGGGGGATGACACCCTGAGTTTACCGCACCGGTTGACACCAACCCTAGTGACGCCTCGGTGTCGGGGAGGGGTGGGGGCGCTCCGCACGGTAATCGGGCGTCCAAAAGTTTTTATGTGGATACCATTTTAACCATCGATTTTAAATAAAAAATGGGGGGTGGGGGTTGGTAAAAAAAAACGGAAATGTGGGCTTAAAAAAGGTCACGTGATGGCTCTGCTGTTTTCTTTTCCACATCTCGTTGTGGGTGGATGTTAAACTTTAATACTTACTAATAGTCAGTACTCGGCTCAGCCCTACTATTTCATTATTTAAAAAAAACAAAAAAAAACACTCTTTTTTATGTACAGGGAAGAGGTTCGCCTTTTTTTAAAATAAAAATTGAGTCACGACTTTAACAAGAAAGGTTGGGAACTTTTCGATTAGAAGAATACACAAATATGTGGAGATCTTAGCCAGGGTTTCTTTCAGCTATATCTCCGGGGGGGGGGGTTGTTGGGTGATTAAACCCCCCCCCCCGAGAAAGCCAAGTGCCCCCCCGGAGCAAAAATATGTCCAACAATAAAGCAACGGGCACTGCTGGCACTGCCCCCCCCCCGAGAAATCTGAAGTGCCCCCCCTTCCTTGGGAAAATGTCTGAAATACCCACTGCTCTTAGTGGGAAGTGTAGATTGTGCCTGCCAAATAGACGCACGCTGTCACACAGTTGAAACGGAAGAACGGAGTCGTAGCCAATCAGCTACGTCATGTTCTCGTTAACAAGAAGTCATCGACAAGGTCTTGGGAAAACGTTAAGGACTGACCAACCTAGCCCCCACGTGAGGTGCACATACGGTGACCTACTTTTTGATTAGTATGTCACGTGTCATTAAAGTAGGCCCTAACCGATATCCATCGAAACACATTTCAGATCCAATAGTTGAAGAAAATAAAATTTGCTTAAAATTGTTTCGTTGTAATTGTGCCCCCCCCCCCCCCCC
>CAXITT010000183.1:919910-944851 GCA_964033795.1 Lymnaea stagnalis | reverse complement strand
CCCCCCACCCCCACACTCAGACTAGCAATTTGACCCCCCCCCACTCAGACTGGCAATTTGACACCCCCCACACACACGCACCGCCTGACAATCTCTCCTCCTCACATACACAGACAATATGTCCTCTACCCATACACAAACTGAATATCAACTTACACAAACACAGACTGGTAACATGTCTTCCTTCCCCCCCCCCCCCCCGCCCGCCCCCCACACACACCCACACACAGAGAGACAAGCTATATAAAATACCAATTACAAAGAGCGCCATTCCCTGGTTACAGCCCCATCAACATAAAAAGGGGGCCGGCCATCTTTTATTAGAGCCCTACTGAACCAGCGGGGCGTGGAATCCGTGTTGGCCACCCACGCTGCTATAAATAGAACAGAGCATGGACGTCACGTGATTTAGGACCGTGGCCTTAGCAGACGATGGTCATTGCAGTAACACACACACACACACAGTTACGGTAAGAAGGCAATTTCACGTGTGTCCGACTTTTCACCAACTTTACAACACACGTGCTAGTCTCATTGGTTACCGGAAATTTGATCGAAAGACATATCGTCGACGGTAAATTGATCGACGGAAATTTGATCGAAGGGAAATTTGGTCGAACTCTTTTTTTTTTCACTTCAAATGTTAAAATTTTCTTCCAATTTTTTTTTAACGCACTCTACTATATTGGTAAAACAAATAATGCGTTCAAAAAGAAATTGGAAGCAAAATTTTAATTTAAAAGCTGAAAAATGATTCGACCAAAATTTCGTTCGATCAAATTACCGTCGATCAATTTACCGTCGACGAAATTTCTTTCGATCAAAATTCCGGATACGAGTCTCATTTTTTAAAATATTGTGTTGATGGTGTATAGAGCACATGCACGGCTTCAGAAAAAAAAATAATTAAAACTAAATGAAAAAAAAAGTGTGTGTATGTGGGGGAGGGGGGAGTTGATGGTTACTACAAATGTCTGTTCATTGTTTCTCTATTGTGTAATCGCTGGGACGGAGGAGCATTTCGTGTGGCACCTCATTCAATAAGAACTTAGCTACACATTTGTTTACTAGGTTTGGAGTAAACGTCCCCTCTGTTAGGTCATTAGAACACTGTCCCAGCTGATGGCAATAGCTGACCAAACCTTCCTCTATGGTCCACAGAGCAAGCATCTGATGTTGACCAAACCTTCCTCTATAGTCCACAAAGCAAGCATCTGATGTTGACCAAACCTTCCTCTATGGCCCACAGAGCAAGCATCTGATGTTGACCAAACCTTCCTCTATGGTCCACAGAGCAAGCACCTGATGTTGACCAAACCTTCCTCTATGGTCCACAGAGCAAGCATCTGATGTTGACCAAACCTTCCTCTATGGTCCACAGAGCAAGCACCTGATGTTGACCAAACCTTCCTCTATCTGATGTGGCGCGCTGACCACAGGCCGATCATCTTGATGTCTCCATCGCCAAGGTTCGTGTCTTGAATCAAGTTGTGTTTACACGTTGGAACCAAAGTTCGTGTCTTGAATCAAGTTGTGTTTACACGTTGGAACCAAAAAGAAAGAGAGCTGTGTACAAAATACTTGGGACACCCCCCCCCCCAAGCAGCTAAATAGCTGGAGCATATGTTCCTATGTTCAAAATATGTCTTCCTACTGGAAATACCCCCTCCCCCCCAAACCAGCTAAATAGTTCTAAATATTTCTTCCTGATGTAAAACAACAACAACTTCCCTTACCATTGAAAGAAATAGCTTGACACTATGTTCCAACTATTTCTTCCCGGGTGTTGATAACGTAATAAGTAATGCCCCACAAGGGCACGGACTATTCCAGTGCCGTAAAACCCAGAAGAAGGCCTGAAAGTATATTTTGGGGGATTGCTGAGTTCAGTGGTTCGGGTTTTCTTTTAGTGTGGCGCAAAATATGAGGCCATAAAAAAAAAAGGCCCCATGAGTTGGAAATGTCAAGACAGGAATAAACGCCGATGGTATTCTTTTAAAATGTCGCGAGCTCAGCTTGTCCCGTGTAGTGTAGCCAATCAGAGGTGACACCGGAAGACGCCCACTTCGACTCGACAGACTCTCGTGTTGTTTTCTTTAAGTGGGGCACGAGTTCCCATAATTCCAACGGGTAACTACGAAAGGTGCTGTCTCATTTTTCACGCCAACTAATTGGCTCATTTTTTGTTTGTTTGTTTGTTTGTGTGTTCTCTCTCTCTCTGTTAATGCTGACTGACGGGACTCTCGGGACAGACTGTCTGAGTCTGATTAACTAACTATTTAAACAATGCTCCAATTAACCAACCAGCCAACGAACTATCTCTCGGAATGACGAGCCAATGGGGTTTGTCCTTTCTCAGACCGGAATACGTCAAAGCGCGCGTACGTAATGTTACTATTTTTAGAACGCATAAAACTTGCATCTCGTAAAAACATCGCGGCTAATCGGGTTTGTCATTTCTAAGACCGGAAAACGTCACATCTTATTACGTAATGTTACTATTTTTAGACGTCTTCGTAAAAATAGCCTCTAACACCACATTTCCGCATCTATAGATAGGAGCAACAAGTCGTGTGTAAAAACCGTTCGTAAAATTGTCGAGACGTTTTCGTCGAGGTTAAGATCCACTGTGCCGGCTCTCTCTCACTAACGTAGAACTACCGAACAGCTGTAGAGGGATTGGCCAAACTGAACACCAGTATGTTTCATTAATATCTTGAATGAGAATGGCCAGACTGGATGCCCGGATGTTCTATTAATAGATTTCCGCCATTAAATGACAAGCCTTATTAGATAAATTAGGCATACTAACTAACCAATTTACTGTTGTCATTTGAAGCACAGCCATATGGTGGATGCGTTACTTAGCTAAAGTGCTATAAATAATATTCATTTGGTTGATTGCCGCACTTAGGCGAAATTTTCTGAAGATGGTTTTACTTTTTCAGAGTATGAATCTATCCCCCTCCCCAACCCTCCTCCTTAAGGCTAAGACACTTAATATGTTGTTTGTGATCTTAGGCTAGTTCAGTGGTCGGCAAGCTCATTAGTCAAAGGAGCCAAAAATGAGAGCAGGGCGATAAAAACAAAAAAATGAGAGCCAAATTTCATTTCAAGAACCATGTCTTTCGGAGTCTAAACCGATTTATTGCCGACTGGCCGAGCCACACTCAGGTCGCTAAAGAGCCACATGCTGTTATAGCATATAGCCTAAAGCTTATAGCATATAACATATAGCATATACCCTATAGCTTACAGTATATAGCTTATAGCGTATAGCTTACAGCATATAGCTTATAGCATATAGCTTACAGCATATAGCTTATAGCTTATAGCTTATAGCGTATAGCTTATAGCTTATAGCTTACAGCATATAGCTTATAGCTTTGATTCTAAATTAAATCCTAAACCAAACACTAAAAAAAAAAAAGGAATAATATTTTTTTTTTTTAATTGTGGTAAGAGTGTTTTGAATTCACCAACCGCTAAAAACTAAGTTTTTTGTATGACTGCTTGACCTATTTAAACTCAAATACGTCACAAATACGAAGCACATAGCAACAGCTCCACAAGTAATCTGCACACACACACACACACACATGCAACCATTGAACAAATCATGAACACTCCACTACCATGGAAAACAGGAAAAAACGTATTATGGGGGGAGGGGGGTTGGGGTGGGACTGAAAATTTGAAAGAATGTGTTGTCACCGGTAATGAGTCTTTGTGCCAATTTTAAGCTCGGTAGGTTGACGGGAAGTTGGTCAATGAGTCGTCCGAAGATTTTACCAGCCACCCACCCAGCCATCCACGAACAAGAGCGAAGTAAATATATAAAGGATTGAGCAAAAACTGGCGCATGTCTCATGATCAAATGACAGAGCCATAGAAACATAAGTGTATTTGATGTTTGAAAGTACACAGAGTCATAGAATCATATTATAGACTTACTGATATATATATATATATATATTACATACATACATATCTATTTTTTAAAGCTTCCTAGTCTCAACAACATAACTCTAAAAATGTGTCCGCCTTGTCTGTAAAAATTGTGGAGATTTAGTTAGAATATTTCTCGGTGAATTTTCTTTCATTGAGTTGGCAACCCTGGGTGGGTGTCACCCACTGTGCGGCTGTCACCCGGTGCGGTCCGCACTACCGCACCCGCCAGTGATGCCACTGGCCTTAGGTCCCCACAATTCTAGTTTTTTGGACAATGGTTCTGGCTAGTCGTTAGTAGCAACTAGTGCGACATAAGACTACACTTTACAAAAACATCAATCAATCAATACACGTTTTTGAAATGTTATTACATCCAAATCGGCTATATTTTCAAAAGAGCGCCTCACGGACAGAAGAGTTCTCCGTGTAAACAGAAATAATGTTATTTTTAGACACCCATGGCATCAAAACGATTTTTTAAATGTCCTGCCTTTCATTTTGAAAGAAAAAAAAAGGTCGCCATAGAGTCGCCATAGAGTCACCGTAGAGTCACCATAGAGTCACCATAGAGTCACCATAGAGCCACCATAGAGTCACCATAGAGTCACCATAGAGTCACGTATTTCTGTGTGTATGTCTTCCTTAATGTTTTATCCCAATACCCACAATTCTCTCGAGGCTCGTGTTATTTTCTTTGAGCCCTCCATTTTTAAAGGGGCATTCCAAATAGTGGTTCTTGTTATTTTTAACAATGTCCACCCCTCCGGGGTCACAATATGTCATGGATCTCGGACCCCCACTCCTCCCCCACCCCCAAGTAAGACACAATTTAAAAAAGAAATATTTAAAAAATTAGCAACGAACTAAATTTCAATCTCCTGGGGACTGAAACAAAAAAAGAAAAAAAGGCGCAAACTGGAATGGATGGCCATTCAAGGGCTCACCAAAGAAATCATGCAGGGCGCAACGAGAGGAGGAGGGAGAAGAAGAGGAAGACAGAGAACAAGGTAGGAAGATAACATCAAAGAGTGGACGGGAAAAGAACTAGGCGATGCTGTGCGGAATGCAGAAAACAGAGGGGAATGGAAAAGGATAGTTTTCATGTCATCTGTGGCGCCCCAACGGTCCAAGGACTAAGGGACATGATGATGATGATGATAATGAAATTTCATTCTAAAAGACATTTCATTATTAAAATGAGACCCTACTAAATGACACCTTCTTTCAGAAAACATCTGGCACAACAGAATTTTCAACACACTGTCAATTTCAGATTTTATATGTACCGGTATGATTAAGGAAATATATCAATGCGTGACGTCCCGTAATGACCCCCCCCCCCACCCGTGTCACTAACTGTCACAATTTCTTAGATCCCGCCTCCCGCGCGTGACGTACTTTGTGGACTACCCCTAAATGACTTCTTTGTTTTTTGTTTTCCAAAAAGCTTCCCCCCCACCCTTTAAAGTGGCTGTTAATATAATTCTATTTAGGGGTCGTCATGTCCATGTGAGAGAATAGCAAAGCAAAGCTTCCAAAGCGTGTTTTACCCNCTCTCTTTCTCTCTCTTTCTCTCTCTTTCTCTCTCTCTTTCTCTCTCTTTCTCTCTCCCTTTCTCTCTCTCTCTTTCTCTCTCTCTCTCTCTCTCTCTCTCTCTTTTTCTTTCTCTCTTCCCCCCCCCCCCAACTTTTTTTCTTCTCTTTAATGTGATCAATGTGAACGTCAGTCTGCTCAGTTCCATCCGCAAACGTTTGGTTCCGGGGTCAAGGGCCGGCGTTAATCCTAAAGATTATGAATCACACGAATGGCTCATCTGGGTCACGTGGTGTTTAATTGGAATGCTATCGGGTATTAACTATTGATTACCGAATGATCTGATCAGCTATGTTTAGAAGTTCATGTTGTTCTTTACAGAAGTTAATAAACCAGTGATTCCAAAATCTTTGGCAGTTTAGAACCTCACAAAAAAAAATAATTTTTAAAATATTTTTTTAGCTTTAAATCATTAAAACTAAAAAAAAATATTGAAGGAGACTAATTCTGAAAGAAATTTTGAATGAAGTACAGCAAAAACTTGACCCCCACCAATTTGCTTACAAACCTCCCAGAAGTACGGAGGATGCAATCTTACTATTGTTGGAGAGACTTAACCATCACCTAGACAGTCCTAAAACATATACCATAGTGATTTTCTTAGACTTCCCATCAGCATTTAACACTATTCAACCATACCTTATGATAAAGAAACTTTCCTCGTTAGGTGTGAAATTAAATATTCAGGCTTGGATACTGAACTTTTTAACAGATCGACCACAATATGTCAAAGTAAATAACCAAGTATCTCTAACCAGAGAAATAAGCACCGGGGCACCACAAGGCTGCGTTCTCTCTCCTGTACTGTATACAATATATTCCAATGATCTTCAAAGCTCAAGCGACACCGTTCCAAAGTTAAAATTTGCTGATGATACCACCATTGTTGGCTTAATATCTGAAGGAGAAGGCCTATACCGCAACTTAGATACAAGCTTTATCAATTAGTGCGATGAAAATTTTCTCCAGCTGAATGTCTCAAAGACAAAGGAAATGGTTGTTGATTTCAGGAGGGGGAAACACCAGATTACAGATCTCAACATAAAAAAATCAAAGTGTAGAGAAAGTGGAGGCATACAAGTACTTAGGTGTAACCATTAATAATAAGCTAACATGGCATGAGCACGGCCAAAAGCTGTATAAGAAATTCAACCTAAGACTGTTCTACCTCAAACAACTGTACAATTTCGGCGTAAACATACAAGTCGTTAACTTACTCTACAGTGCAACTATTGGAAGCCTAATTAATTTCAGTATTACCTGCTGGTGTGGCAATTTGTCGTCTGATATTAAACACCGAATAAACAGACTAATCAAGAAATCTATGAACATAACACAAACTAAACATCCGTCACTGGAAGAACTATTTGAAGAAAGATGTTATTGTAAAACTAAACACATTTTGGATGATACACCCCACCCTCTTCATCACAGATACTTAGGGTCGGCCCGTTCGGGACGAATTCTTTCTCGCAAGGCGATGACTGAAGATATACAAATTCATTTTTCCCAATCTATAAAAATTTACCAACGTGCTCTCCCTGAAGTTACAAATCTTAATGAGAACAAATAAGTCCCTGATATAGCTAAGAGAATTCACTGAATGGCGTTTTTTTTCACTAAAGAAATAATTTAATGTAGATGTCTTGTGTTCACATTGTTTTATTTATGTGCTTAAAATTTACAATGCAATCAAACAACATTTCCAATTGTTTGGATCTCTAAAAAAGAATCGTGTCTTATCTTAATCTTATTATTATTTTTTTTATTTTCATCCTTCATTTAAAAAAGAAAAAGAACAATTAACCTCGTCTTCAAGACAGTTTTCTAATTTTAAAAAAAAAAAGGATTCACAAAAAAAAAACTTTTTTTAAAAAGAAGAAATTTCTTTTAAAGACGAGTTTAAAAGAGTTAAAATGAAGAAAATAGTTTTAAATGAGACATAATAAGACCTGCAAAATCGATTACCACACCGGCAGAAAGTTGCTTTAATGTTCGGAGCCTCATTTAGCACGCCGCACGCGCGGGCCTCGATGTCGAGCTTTATAAGTGAACTCTTTGATCTGGGAGTTGGGTAAAATAATGACCAGCGGTGTGGACACCATGGACAGTTTTAATCAGAGATAACAAGTGGATTTGCGTGTGGTGGTTTGGACAGTAAGTAGATGCTTTTACAGTTTGTGCGACAGTCAGTCTGCTGTTTTCGATTTTTGTAGCTAATTTTTATAGTAAAAGTTGTTTCTAGCTAAAAAAAAATTTTAAATTTTGGATTATTGTTTGTGTTTTTTTGTTTTTTTTTCCTTGGTTGGGAGGGTGTTGTTGTTGTTGTGTGTGTGTGTGTGTGTGTGCGCGTGCGGGGGTCCACAAATTGTATAAAATAAGTTGATACATTTTCTTTGTTTTCCAATTAAGCACAATTTGTTTCCGGAGTTATAAACAAACTATGTTGACAGTTTTGGCCTACTTTAAAGACAGTTTATGTTGATAAAATATGTTGACCAGCTTACCTAGGAAAACTATGTAGATACGCTCAACATAGATTTATCTATAACCCCAGCACCTGGATATTGTGTTTACACTTGGTCTTGAAAGTACCGACCAAAAAAAAAAAAAGTGGATTTTTGGGGTTGTTTTTGTGTTTGTTTGTGTAGGCCTACTTTTTGGGGTTGTTTTTGTGTTTGTTTGTTTGTGTAGGCCTACTTTTTGGGGTTGTTTTTGTGTTTGTTTGTGTAGGCCTACTTTTTGGGGTTGTTTTTGTGTTTGTTTGTGTAGGCCTACTTTTTGGGGTTGTTTTTGTGTTTGTTTGTGTAGGCCTACTTTTTGGGGTTGTTTTTGTGTTTGTTTGTGTAGGCCTACTTTTTGGGGTTGTTTTTGTGTTTGTTTGTGTAGGCCTACTTTTTTGGCATCTGCTATAGGAGGGACCATAGCTCCAATGATACAGTGAAAGAAAGGGTTCGTCAGGCCATTGGGGAGTACGATGACCTACTGGTGATTGTGAAAAAAACGCAAACTACAATGGTACGGCCACGTAACAAGGAAACAAGGGCTTGCCCAAGAAATATTGCAGGCCACCGCAAGAGGAGGGAGAAGAAGAGGAAGACTAAGAAAAATGTGGGAGGATAACATCAAAGAGTGGACAGGACTAACACTGGGCGATGCAGTGCGTAGTGCTGAAGACAGAGAGGAGTGGAGGAGGATGGTTCACATGTCACCTGTTGCGCCCCTTCTGTTCAAGGACTAAGGGACATGAGGATGATGATGATGAGGAGGAGGAGGAGGAGGCCTACTTTGGTTCTTTGGTGGCAACGATTTGAATTTTTTCCCCATAGAAACTTAAGCTATTTCAGGAAAATTCAATTATAACAATTCTGAAATCCAAATTCGATCTGGCAGATTCGGCATTTAAAGGACAGGTCTCCCTCGCATGTAAAGCCATATTCATTGTTATAGAATTAGCAAATATTTCTGATGAGCAATGTCGCCAGTGGTGACGCTGGGATGGGGGGGGGGAGGGGAGGAGGGGGTCATCCCACAACAGAAGCAGTGGTCTTAACGAACGTCAGCATAGACCGGGAAATACGTCATCATACTCAACACAAAGCGCCAGGAATTGCCACTCATTGTCAACGTGTGCTCAAATTTCAATGACGGCATGGAAGAATGTCACTGACTTTTTAATTATTTTTTTTTTTTACTGCCACCAGACGTAGTCGATGACACAACAAAAAATAATAAAGACATTTTGCATTATTTTTTTTTTTTTCCTTGAATGAGCAGCAGGGAACGGGTAAAGCCGGTCATTGTTGGCGCGCTGCCCACGGCTGTCGTCTGCTGTTAAAATCCTTTATATCAACTTCTCTTTTGTTCGTGCGCTGGCTTGCGTGAATCTTCCGACGGCTAACTGACCCACTTCCCGTCAGCCTATCGAGCTGAAACGTGGCACACAGGCTCGCTGCCGATGACAACACAGTTTTCCCCGTTTTTCCCAAGGAAAGATGACAGCAACATGGTGACACTGAGTTCACAAAATAACATTCTCCAGAACTGCGCTTAACCAGATTCATTTTTAAAAAAAAATTAATATATCGCACGTGCGTTTGGTGCGTAATAATTTTTTTTTGAAATAGTAAGTGAAATAAATCTGCTGTGTAAACGCGGGTGGGCCATTAGAATCTAAATATAGTTCAGGGGCGTGGGGAAAAAAAAGTGCGGTAGAAGGCTTTGTAGGAGGGGGCGGGGAGCCTCACACCCACCCCCACCCCCCACTGCTCGATAATACGTTTTATCAAGGATTTCTCCAAAAGTTTGTATGTTTGGGTTTGTTTAGTTTGTGAATTGAAATCATTGCAATACAAGCTTAGAAGTTAATGGCTCAGTTGTGAAGTGTTGTCATGTCACAGCAGTCGTGTTGTCATGACACAGCAGTCGTGTTGTCATGTCACAGCAGTCGTGTTGTCATGACACAGCAGTCGTGTTGTCATGTCACAGCAGTCGTGTTGTCGTGTCACAGCAGTCGTGTTGTCGTGTCACAGCAGTCGTGTTGTCGTGTCACAGCAGTCGTGTTGTCATGTCACAGCAGTCGTGTTGTCATGTCACAGCAGTCGTGTTGTCGTGTCACAGCAGTCGTGTTGTCGTGTCACAGCAGTCGTGTTGTCATGTCACAGCAGTCGTGTTGTCGTGTCACAGCAGTCGTGTTGCCACCAAACAGCGTCTAGCCAATGTATTGCTCATCGCCGCTTGTATTTCTGTTTGTAAATAAATCACACGTCCTTATTCTCTTCCTTGTCTGGAGGATTTCTTTTTTATCATCGTCTCTTTGGTACTGACAATGAAGACCATCTTTGTTACTGACAATGAAAGCCATCTTTGTTACTGACAATGAAGACGATCTTTGTTACTGACAATGAAAGCCATCTTTGTTACTGACAATGAAGACCATCTTTGTTACTGACAATGAAGACTATCTTTGTTACTGACAATGAAAGCCATCTTTGTTACTGACAATGAAGAACATCTTTGTTACTGACAATGAAGAACATCTTTGTTACTGACAATGAAAGCCAACTTTTTTACTGACAATGAAAGCCATCTTTGTTTCTAACAATGAAAGCCATCTTTGTTACTGACAATGAATACCAAATAAAGCTCCCAGACCTCATTTGAAGTTTATACTTTTAATATGTATGATCAATATAATCCCCCCCTTACTCCCTCCTTTAAGAGTCTCAGCGGCCCCTAAAATCTCCCCGAGCCTTTCGATGCCCCCTGAGCAACCCCAACGCTCATATTGAGAACCACTGTGTAGCAGGATTACAGTACTTCAGTGCATGAGACACCAGGGACATCCAATGTGGGTTACATTACGAATGCTTTGTTTACACCGACACCGAAGTTTATACCATACCAGGGATTGTGGCCAGGGTAGCTATACACCCATGACTTTACACCCAAGATGTTTACACCAACGATTGTGTTACACCAAAGATGGTTTTGCACCAAAGATGGTATATACCTAAAGTGATTTTTCCCCAAAGATGGCTTTACACCAAAAAAAAATGGGTTTCCAATCATTATGACTTTACTCCCTGATGGATAACCAGCATCAGAAATGGAATGTCAATTTTAAAAAATTAAGAAAATGTGATCATGAAATCAGCGCCCAGGGTGCACCGTTTAAAACTTTCTGGGTTGGCTATGGAGATGTCAGGGTGCACGTTTTAAATGTGGCACTGACATATGAGATGAAGCACAGACAGATCAGATGCACCACCGATACATGACATGTAGCACTGACATATGACATGTAGCACTGACATATGAGATGTAGCATTCCCATAAGAGATGTGGCACTGACAGATGAGATGTAGCACTGAAATATGAGATGTAGCAATGACAGATGAGATGTAGCACTGACATAGTAGATGTAGCACTGACATATGAGATGTAGCACTGACATAGTAGATGTAGCACTGACAGATGCGATGTAGCACTGACAGATGAGATGTATCACCCTCGTTAGCTTATGTTCCGTCGCCCATCTTCTGAGTTTGGTTGAAGCGCAGTGTGAACGCCTGGGACGTGGTAGTGATGATTCTCACCCCAAGGTTTACCCGGCACGAATGGAAGTGTTGTTGTTTACGGCCCAAGAGTTCATTAGGCAGACAATGGTAATGCTATCCCACAGTCCAGTCCTTGTTTTGTATTGTATTGCTTAACTCCATGCCCCCCTCTCTCTCTCTCTCTAGTACGCTCTCCCCCCACCCCCAATTTCTCTTTATAACCCTATCTCTCCAATGCTCTCTCTTTCTCTCTATAATCCTCTCCAACCCTCTCTTTTTCTCTTTATAACCCTCTCTCTAACCCTCTCTCTTTCTCTCGCAATCCATCTCTCTATTTCTCTCTCAATCCATCTCTCTATTTCTCTCTTCATCCGTCCCTACATCTTTCCTTCCCGTCTCTCTTTCTCTCTTCACCCTTCTCTACCTCTCCCTCTCCTTTCTCTCGCAATCCCTCTCTCTATTTCTCTCTTCATTCTTCCCTACATCTTTCCTTCCCCTCTCTCTGTCTCTCTTCACCCTTCCTTACCTCTTCCTCTCTCAATCCTTCTCTCTATTTCTCTCTTCACCCTTCCCTACATCTTTCCCTCCCCTCTCTTTCTTCATCCTTCCCTACCTATCCCTCTCTAGCCCCCTCTCTTTCTCTCTTCACCCTTCCATTCCGCTTTTCCTATGTTTCCCTCTCCTCCTATGTTTCCCTCCCCCCCCTATCTCTCTCTCTCTCTCTCTCTCTCTGTATGACAATAGTGGTGTAGAGGCTAGTGGTGTAGAAGTTAGTGAAGTAGGTGTAGCAGGTAGAAGGCTATAGACTTATCGTCAAGTCAAGAACCTGTTTGAGACAATAATTATCACATGAACGAACGTTCGCCAGTGGCCTAGTGATTTTTCTCAACTGAGATGAAAACTGAGCTAAGTATTTGTTGAAACATACTAAAGTTGATCCTGTTTGGTTTTCCAACTGGCCGGTGTGACTGTTTCATTTCGGTCCACTCGTTGTCACGTGATCTGGCCCTCTCACGAGCTCTCCACTGCGGAAACGCGTTCGGAAATTAAGCCGCCCACGCGCACGATGTGACAAAATAGTCCCGCCCACGCTAACAAGCTAAAGACCTTCATGTCCCGGGACTTGAGAGCGCCCCCCCCCCCTTTCCCAAGACCTGGCACAATCATAACTTTTGTGATTTGGCGACAGCAGATGTGGATATTGAAAAAATATATATTTTTTTTTTTAAAAAGCAATAAATAGACAGTAACATGGGCGTATGGAAACTACTTGAGAAAAATTAAGAAAAATGTAAATGTCTCCATCTCTCTTGACATCTTAGAGTGCTCAAATTGCGCCCACGTCTTCGATCTGGTGCGCCATTCTGATGTCTTAAGTTTTCACCAGGCGACATCGCTGCTTTCTCTAAATGGAACAAGTCCTATCGCCTGCACCAGACCGACATGGAAAAGGTTTGACCAGGTGACATCGCTGCTTTCTCTAAATGGAACAAGTCCTATCGCCTGCACCAGACCGACATGGAAAAGGTTTGACCAGGTGACATCGCTGCTTTCTCTAAATGGAACAAGTCCTATCGCCTGCACCAGACCGACATGGAACAAGTCCTATCGCCTGCACCAGACCGACATGGAACAAGTCCTATCGCCTGCACCAGACCGAAATGGAACAAGTCCTATCGCCTGCACCAGACCGACATGGAACAAGTCCTATCGCCTGCACCAGACCGACATGGAACAAGTCCTATCGCCTGCACCAGACCGACATGGAACAAGTCATATCGCCTGCACCAGACCGACACGGAACAAGTCCTATCGCCTGCACCAGACCGACACGGAACAAGTCCTATCGCCTGCACCAGACCGACACGGAACACCAACCGTTCAACTGTTGAGAGAGGGCGTGCCATTGTCAGAATAGGCCGTTGCATCCCTTTTTGAAAAGCGTTGCAGTGCGATAAGCTCTTGAAAATCCGTGCTGTGGTCTCACTCGTCTGTCGTGGCTTCACTAATCAGCCTGAGTCTCACTAATCTGCCGTGATCTCACTAATCTGCCGAGGCTTCGCTAATCTGTCGAGGCCTCACTAATCCGTCGAGATCTCACTAATCTGCCGAGATCTCACTAATCTGCCGTGGTCTCACTAATCTAATCGACTTTAAGATAATCAGCAAAGATTGTGTGTTTCGTGTACAATGCGTTCATTCCTTCATGCGTGGTAATCCCACCAAGGCTGCACACAAGTCCTAGTCCAAGAAGAACGAAAACTGTAATCCAAGCTTCTCTATCGTCTGGTCATAAGGACGAGGCTCCCCGGGAAAGTGGGGGGGGGGGGACTGGAAATACTAAGGTAAGCCGCCATCTTGATGAAAACGGTTCCCTGTCCTTCCGTTTTCGATATGATAATAAAGGGTTTTGAATTTCCGATTCTAAAAATACAGAAAGAGGTGTTCGTTTCCTCTTGATATAACATAACTGGTTATTTCTCCGTGGCATATCGCCGAACTTGGATAACATTAAACAACCCATTTAAAATCTTTCAAAAGGAACGGTTGAGGCGACAACAGTAGACACATTTGTGTCTATTGCCTCAAGCCTTCAAACCCCTAGTGTATGATTCCCTCATCAACACCAGTAACAGAAACATTGCAAATCCCATCTACATGCATAGGAGCCAAAATGATCAATAAATTGATCGTGGGCCCTTAAGATATAGAAGAAGAAGAAATAATGTTGTTGTTTTTTTTAATAAATCCTTTATATGTATTTTTGTTTTCATTTATGTACTTGTAGGTGATTTATATGCCCGTAGTCTGTAGGCCTATTGATAAAAGGCCAGCAGCGAGGGTGTAGGACTGTCTGTAGGACTATTGTTTAAAGGCCGGCAGGGAGGGTGTAGGACTGTCTGTAGGACCATTGTTTAAAGGCCGGCAAGGAGGGTGTAGGACTGTCTGTAGGACTATTGTTTAAAGGTCGGCATAAATTATAGAAAATGAGAAGTTGACTTTTTGCGTAGCACTTGGACCCAACTGGTATTTTCTCAAAATACCCGGACCCAGTGTTTAAAAGAAACCCTACCCCCCCCCCCAACCCCCGGTAACACCTAGTTTATAATGTTTTAAAAAAAAATTGTTTCAGAATATGAATCTACGTCAGCAAGTTTACCATACCAATATGCTGTTTGTGATCTTGGCCATAGCACAATGCATCGCCCAGCAAATAGGTAGGTCACGTGTCTGACTCGTGTTTCTTGTGCATGTCTTCTATGTCTTGAATGTCTCGTGTATGTAGCGCGTGTCTTGTAAATGTCCCCTATGTCGTTTATGTATCTCGTATGTATTTTGAATGCCTCGTATATATCTTATTACATGCAGTGGCGTAGCGAGGGTGTTTGGCGCCCGGGGACAAGATTCGCGCCCGGGGACAAGATCCATTTTTAGCGCCCCTTTTTCTTTTTTTTTCAACTCTCAAACCCATTATTTTGATCAATAAAATAATATCAAAGCACATTTTTGCGCCCCTAACTAGCTGGCGCCCGGGGACATCTGTCCCCCCCTGCCCCCACCACGCTACGCCTCTGATTACATGTGTCTAGTATGTCTTGTAAATGCCTCGTATATATCTCATATGTGTCTAGTATGTCTTGTAAATGCCTCATATATATCTCATATGTGTCTAGTATGTCTTGTAAATGCCTCGTATATATCTCATATGTGTCTAGTACGTCTTGTAAATGCCTCATATCTATCTCATATGTGTCTAGTATGTCTTGTAAATGCCTCGTATATATCTCATATGTGTCTAGTATGTCTTGTAAATGCCTCGTATTTATCTCATATGTGTCTAGTATGTCTTGTAAATGCCTCGTATATATCTCATATGTGTCTAGTACGTCTTGTAAATGCCTCGTATATATCTCATGTGTGTCTAGTATGTCTTGTAAATGCCTCATATATATCTCATATGTGTCTAGTCTGTCTTGTAAATGCCACGTATATATCTCATATGTGTCTAGTACGTCTTGTAAATGCCTCGTATATATCTCATATGTGTCTAGTATGTCTTGTAAATGCCTCATATATATCTCATATGTGTCTAGTATGTCTTGTAAATGCCTCGTATATATCTCATATGTGTCTAGCATGTCTTGTAAATGCCTCGTATATATCTCATATGTGTCTAGTATGTCTTGTAAATGCCTCGTATATATCTCATATGTGTCTAGCATGTCTTGTAAATGCCTCGTATATATCTCATATGTGTCTAGTATGTCTTGTAAATGCCTCATATATATCTCATATGTGTCTAGTATGTCTTGTAAATGCCTCATATATATCTCATATGTGTCTAGTATGTCTTGTAAATGCCTCATATATATCTCATATGTGTCTAGTATGTCTTGTAAATGCCTCGTATATATCTCATATGTGTCTAGTATGTCTTGTAAATGCCTCGTATATGTCTCATATGTGTCTAGTATGTCTTGTAAATGCCTCGTATGTATCTCATATGTGTCTAGTATGTCTTGTAAATGCCTCGTATATATCTCACATGTGTCTAGTATGTCTTGTAAATGCCTCGTATATATCTCATATGTGTTTAGTATGTCTTGTAAATTCCTTGCATACGTCTCCTATGCCTTGTCAAGTCTCGTATATCTTGTAAATGTAGTTTATGCGTCTCATATGTCTTATGCATGTCTTATTTAAGTCTCATACTCACATAGTCGAGATCCCCTTTGAACTGTTTGTGTGTAAATATACAGACTGGTGCGATCTTACGGTCAGATAATAATTTGAGCTGGTAATTGTGTGTTGGAAGGGATATGTGTGAAGTCCCTTTTTGGGGTTGGGTCTGTATGTAGTATGTTGTCAATGTGTAGTATGTTTTCTGTGTGTAGTGTGTTGTTCGTGTGTAGTGTGTTGTCCGTGTGTAGTGTGTTTTCCGTGTGTAGTGTGTTGTCCGTTTGTAGTGACGTACCGGGCGTAGTCTTTAAAAAAAAATCATTATTTGCTTATTAAGGTCCCCCCCCCCCGACACCAGTATTTTTGTTAAGAGGGACTGTAGCCCAGAGTGACCCTAGCCCAGAGTGACCCTAGCCCAGAGTGACTGTAGCCCAGAGTGACTCTAGTCCAGAGTGACTGTAGCCCAGAGTGACCCTAGCCCAGAGTGACTGTAGCCCAGAGTGACTCTAGTCCAGAGTGACTGTAGCCCAGAGTGACCCTAGCCCAGAGTGACCCTAGCCCAGAGTGACTGTAGCCCAGAGTGACCATAGCCCAGAGTGACTGTAGCCCAGAGTGACTGTAGCCCAGAGTGACTGTAGCCCAGAGTGACTCTAGTCCAGAGGGACTCTTGCCCCGATTCAACAGAGTCCCGTTGTAATGTCATGGTTTTTATCCTTCCACAGGAGCCACTGTCTACCAGGAGTACCTCAAGCCTCCCATTGTCCGTGACCTTTTCAACACTGTCCACCCGATTCCACGCCTTGGTAAATTACGTCACATCCATTACTTCTTATTCAGCCAGCAACTGTCAGAGTATCCATTCCACAGGATATCGGCTGCAGCCAGAGTCGTTCACAGCCCCGAAGAACTCAGCCCGCAAAGCCATCAGTTTCATTTAGATCTCAATAGGTCTGTCAAGCCGGCGTACGTTGTGCACGGTACGCACAAAGCGATGGCGTCATCACCACGCCTGAACTTCAGAAACGGCGTCCAATTCGTGGCAGCTGATAGAGGCTTTCTGGTCGACAAATTAACGCGAGATTTGTTGAACCCATTCCCAGTTGGCATCGGAAATAATCTAGAAAGCATTATGTCACGCATTTCCTCTCATAAAAGGAGTAGCTACGGTCAGGCTCCAGACCCCAGTTTCTTAAACGGTGCTCAAACCAAAACATTTTCGGGTGCCAGTGAATTTCCCCCCAGAACTTCCGATCTCCGAGTTGCCCAACAGCTGTCGGAGGACGACCTCGGGAAACGTAGTTCACCGGAAACAGCGTGCAAACCACGCCGCCTGAGCCTCGAATGGCTCATCAACGTGCTCCGCCGTGGTAAAGTCTGCATCAAACGGGCCAACATACTGAGGTGGGGGGCAGGTGGACGGTGAGGTGCCACGTCAATTTTAGGATATTTTGTCATCCCGAGACTACGGCTGACTTGAAAATGTCAAATGTGCAAAGCTTCGCTGGAAGAGTAGGGTTGGGGTGGGATGGTGTGTTTTTGGTATAGCTGATAAGTTAAGTTCAATTTCATGTTTGTTCCCCGGATGGAATCAATCGTGCATCCTCATAAGGAATTGTTTATTTCAAAAAATTAAATAAAAATCTGTTCAGTGATCCTCAAAATGTATTAGCTAACTTCCGCTAATGTACATTACAAAGCTTAAAAGTGTTACAATTTTTCCTTACTCTGAGAATCTCTGAAGTAACTTAATACTGAATGGTGTCCTGTACACTATTTTACACTAATTTATGTACACATAAAATATTTCTTTATTAAGTTTTTTAATTGGTTATAATGAGAGAGTCTTTGAGTAATGAGAGAGTCTTTGATCTATTGGTGTCCATTGTCAGGTAACTCAAATTGTTTTGTTTTTTTATGTATGTCTTACAGCGTCCTTTATTGTTATTTATGGTTTGAATGTCTGTCTCACAGTGACCTCTATATTGTTATTTATTTTTTTAATGTCTGTCTCACAGCGATCTCTATATTATTATTTATTTTTTGAATGTCTGTCTCACAGCGCCCTCTGTTGTCCAAAGATGGCGCTGGTGGTCGTCGAACAGCGGCATGTTCTTCCAGGAATATGAATCTTTGTCCACGTAATGCTCGTTCTTGTACCAGATTCTCGTCTTGTGGGAACTTGACTCTGTAGGCCGACTGACACGCGTCACAAGACCTTTGACCTTTGAAAAGATAATGACAAAAATATATAATTATGAGATAGACACATATTTTAGGAAAATCATACAATAAGTTATAACTTTCAGAGATTTGTTTGTCTATCCAAAAGCGTTTGTACATGAAGAGTAAACCAAATAATATGGCCCCTAGCCCACCATCAAGATTCATGCCATCCCCTGGCCCACCATCAAGATACATACAATCCCCTGGCCAACCATCAAGACACCAGGCAGTCAGATGGCCCACCATCGAGATATATACAATGCCCTGGCCCACCATCACGAAACATACAATCCCCTGGCCTAACATCAAGATAGATACAATCCCCTGGCCTAACATCAAGATAGATACAATCCCCTGGCCCAACATCAAGATAGATACAATCCCCTGGCCCACCATCACGATACATACAATCCTCTGGCCCAACATCAAGATAGATACAATCCCCTGGCCCAACATCAAGATAGATACAATCCCCTGGCCCACCATCACGATACATACAATCCTCTGGCCCAACATCAAGATAGATACAATCCCCTGGCCCACCATCAAGACACAGACAATTTTATTGAATTGAAATAAAGCAACATATATGTAATTAAAAAAAAAACGCAATCTTTTTCGACCATTCTCTGCATGTCAATGTGTTTTAAACGGGCGTCCTGGTAATAGCGTAGAATTTAGAGTAACCGAACATAAAGGGGGGCAATTCAATACCCTGCTTTTTATTCATTATTTTACTCCCTTGGATACCGTTTGATCGCCCCTGAATGCATATCAAGTAACCCGTTCGACCTGATTTCAGTCCTGGCGTCCAATAGAGTTCTCTAGAGGTTTATTGTTAACCCAATCCATCCCAAGTCCTGGGCGTCCAATAGAGTTCTCTAGAGGTTTATTGTTAACCCAATCCATCCCAAGGAAACACGTACACCCAGGGGCGTAGCTAGGGTTAGTGAACGTATTGCCAGCCGGGGCGGAGCCAAGCTTTTTGACGCTCTGCTCCCACCACGCACAGAAAAAACAACTGCAGTTGGCTTAAAATGCCGCACCTCAACATAAAAGAAGTGCCAAACTGGGGGTCCGCCACCTTTGAACCCCCCCCCCCCTTTTTTTTTCTTCCCAAAGCCACTGCGTACAACAACGTCTGGAAATGACATAGTTTGAACTTGTGGCCGTTGTAAAATTATGTTGTTGTAATGTATAATGTCGCCCAATGAGGCCCCCCCCCACCCAACCCCTTTTTTCATTCATCGACTTGACTCGCACATATTTTACTATTATATATAAATATAACATAATACAACAAAAGTTCAATATCTATTTTTATAGGCAATTTTTTAGGTGGGCACCAAGGCCCCCCCCCCCCACCATTCAGACAAAAGGCCCCCACACGTTCAAACCAAAGGCCCCCACACGTTCAAACCAAAGACCCCCAGTCATTCAGACAAAAGACCCTGAAATGATACCCTGAAGACAATCCCCTGACTAAAAGCCACAGGACATTCAGACCAACGGCCTCAAGACATTCAGACCAACGGCCTCAAGACATTCAGACCAACGGCCCCCAGAAATTCAGAACAAAGTCCCCAGCACATTCAGAAAAATGCCCCCTTGACATTCAGGCCAAAGGCCTCCAGACGTTCAGACCATAGGCCCGCAGAAATTTAGAACAATGGCCCCCTGACATTCAGGCCAAAGGCCCGCAGACATTCAGACCAAAGGCATTCAGAAAAATGCCCCCTGACATTCAGACCAAAGGCATTCAGAAAAATGCCCCCTGACATTCAGACCAAAGGCATTCAGAAAAATGCCCCCTGACATTCAGACCAAAGGCATTCAGAAAAATGCCCCCTGACATTCAGACCAAAGGCATTCAGAAAAATGCCCCCTGACATTCAGACCAAAGGCATTCAGAAAAATGCCCCCTGACATTCAGACCAAAGGCATTCAGAAAAATGCCCCCTGACATTCAGACCAAAGGCATTCAGAAAAATGCCCCCTGACATTCAGACCAAAGGCATTCAGAAAAATGCCCCCTGACATTCAGACCAAAGGCATTCAGAAAAATGCCCCCTGACATTCAGACCAAAGGCATTCAGAAAAATGCCCCCTGACATTCAGACCAAAGGCATTCAGAAAAATGCCCCCTGACATTCAGACCAAAGGCATTCAGAAAAATGCCCCCTGACATTCAGACCAAAGGCATTCAGAAAAATGCCCCCTGACATTCAGACCAAAGGCATTCAGAAAAATGCCCCCTGACATTCAGACCAAAGGCATTCAGAAAAATGCCCCCTGACATTCAGACCAAAGGCATTCAGAAAAATGCCCCCTGACATTCAGACCAAAGGCATTCAGAAAAATGCCCCCTGACATTCAGGCCAAAGGCCCGCAGACATTCAGACCAAAGGCATTCAGAAAAATGCCCCCTGACATTCAGACCAAAGGCATTCAGAAAAATGCCCCTGACATTCAGACCAAAGGCATTCAGAAAAATGCCCCCTGACATTCAGACCAAAGGCATTCAGAAAAATGCCCCTTGACTTTCAGACCAAAGGCATTCAGAAAAATGCCCCCTGACATTCAGACCAAAGGCATTCAGAAAAATGCCCCCTGACATTCAGACCAAAGGCATTCAGAAAAATGCCCCCTGACATTCAGGCCAAAGGCCCGCAGACATTCAGACTAAGGATGTGAAACGAAAACCGGTTTCAGGTGTGCTGAGTAGTATGAACAGTTGAACAATTTTTTTTTAATACAAGATATTTAAAAACAATAAGGAAACAATCCAGGATACAATTATCATAAACCAAATAATAAATGCATTATTAATTATTGAATCTATCTCTCTTTCAATCAAAGTTGCTGTGTAATTTATATGAAATAAAATCGTTAGGAAAAGTGATCACCTTGTCAACTAGTGTGTGATAGACATGAACAAGTTGGTATACCGCAGTCACCCATAATTACCACCCCCCACCCCCCCCCCACCCCAATAAATAAAAAGTAAAATCTTCGGATGATACTTAACGATAAAAATAATATTTTTAAGGCATATGAATTGGAACAAATAATGTCTGTGTGGGGCAGTTGGTTGAATACATGACATTAACCCTCAACCAACCTCTGTGATGGGCAGTTGGTTGAATACATGACATTAACCCTCAACCAACCTCTGTGATGGGCAGTTGGTTGAATACATGACATTAACCCTCAACCAACCTCTGTGATGGGCAGTTAGTTGAATACATGACATTAACCCTCAACCAACCTCTGTGATGGGCAGTTGGTTGAATACATGACATTAACCCTCAACCAACCTCTGTGATGGGCAGTTGGTTGAATACATGACATTAACCCTCAACCAACCTCTGTGATGGGCAGTTGGTTGAATACATGACATTAACCCTCAACCAACCTCTGTGATGGGCAGTTTGTTGCGGGCGCTTGCCTCTATGGCGGACTGGTTGACCGCCAATGAGATGTGTTTGCGTCCCGCTCCGTGCACGCCCACTAGGTTTATCTTCTCGTAATGGCTACCGTCGGCTGTACCAGGTGGTGCATGCTGGGAGACCTCAGGGCCCAAGTCTTGCAGGTCGCCGTCTGGATTCGCCGCCAGTTTGGTCTCCACGGTGTCATCCTAGAAATCAATACAATACACTCAAAAATGATATTAATGAAATGGTGTCTCGGTCAGTGTTGATATGTTGGTTTTGATAAAGGAATGGCTTGGGTATGGACCAGCACGTGAACAGTGTCAAGACTTACATCCACAGAAGCTGTTGTCAAGACTTACAATCCACAGTAGCAGTTGTCAAGACTTACATCCACAGTAGCTGTTATCAAGACTTACACCCAAAGTAGATGTTGTCAAGACTTACACTTACATCCACAGTAGTTGTTATCAAGGCTTACATCCAAAGTAGTTGTTATCAAGACTTACATCCACAGTAGTTGTTATCAAGACTTACATCCACAGTAGTTGTTATCAAGACTTACATCCACAGTAGTTGTTATCAAGACTTACATCCACAGTAGCTGTTATCAAGACTTACATCCAAAGTAGCTGTTATCAAGACTTACATCCACAGTAGCTGTTATCAAGACTTACATCCACAGTAGCAGTTGTCAAGACTTACATCCACAGTAGTTGTTATCAAGACTTACATCCACAGTAGCTGTTATCAAGACTTACATCCACAGTAGCAGTTGTCAAGACTTACATCCACAGTAGTTGTTATCAAGACTTACATCCACAGTAGCTGTTATCAAGACTTACATCCACAGTAGCAGTTGTCAAGACTTACATCCAAAGTAGTTGTTATCAAGACTTACATCCAAAGTAGCAGTTGTCAAGACTTACATCCACAGTAGCTGTTCTAGGAAATGCTTTCTATGGCCTACATTTGATCTCCTGGTCTTAGCCTTTAATATTTCATCGCTACTAGAGAACAAAACGAGCTAACAAGTAAGATGAATCATCCATGGCAATGCTAAAAGTACATCAACGTCAGGGGCATAGCTAGGGTGGGTGACACTCGGGTGCGGTAAACTCATGGTGTCACCCACTGCTCTCGACTTCCACGATGGATTTCTCTCTTTTTTTGTTGTTTTGTTTTGTTTGTTAAAATAAGTTCCCAGCGTAACAATGGCAAGAACAAAAGCAAAAGAATTGAAGGCCAGGAGCTAAAGGAATTGTAAGAACTGTAACAACGTTACGTCATAGAGGAATTTTTTTTGGGGGGAGGGGGGGGGGTTAACGTTAAATTTACTTTATTGTTAAAAACGATTCCTGGTCTTCAAAGCTGCAAACCTGTCAATCAATTGATCACTATCCTTCAATCTTCCTAATCATTCCCTGAGGACTCGAACACTGATTTATAAAACCGAAAAGCTGTATGCCGAAAAACAACTTTTTCTACATCCCTAATTCAGACCAAAGATCTCAAGTCATTCAGACCAAAGATCTCAAGTCATTCAGAGCAAAGATCTCAAGTCATTCAGACCAAAGATCTCAAGACATTCAGACCAAAGATCTCAAGTCATTCAGACCAAAGATCTCAAGTCATTCAGAGCAAAGATCTCAAGTCATTCAGACCAAAGATCTCACGACATTCAGACCAAAGATCTCAAGACATTCAGACCAAAGATCTCAAGTCATTCAGACCAAAGATCTCAAGTCATTCAGACCAAAGATCTCAAGTCATTCAGAGCAAAGATCTCAAATCATTCAGACCAAAGATCTCAAGTCATTCAGAGCATAGGCCTCGGGCATTCGAATCAGATGCCTCAATACATTCAGAGCAAAGGCCTCGGGCATTCGAATCAGATGCCTCAAGACATTCAGAACATAGGCCTCGGGCATTCGAATCAGATGCCTCAATACATTCAGAGCAAAGGCCTCGGGCATTCGAATCAGATGCCTCAATACATTCAGAACATAGGCCTCGGGCATTCGAATCAGATGCCTCAATACATTCAGAGCAAAGGCCTCGGGCATTCGAATCAGATGCCTCAAGACATTCAGAACATAGGCCTCGGGCATTCGAATCAGATGCCTCAATACATTCAGAGCATAGGCCTCGGGCATTCGAATCAGATGCCTCAAGACATTCAGAACATAGGCCTCGGGCATTCGAATCAGATGCCTCAATACATTCAGAGCATAGGCCTCGGGCATTCGAATCAGATGCCTCAATACATTCAGAACATAGGCCTCGGGCATTCGAATCAGATGCCTCAATACATTCAGAGCAAAGGCCTCAGGACATTCAAATCATAGCAGAGCCACATCAGAAATCCTTGGATTGGTTACATGTGTGGCAAATGTAAGTGTGATCAGGGTTTCTTTCAGCTATATCTGGAACTGCCCGCCCCCCCCCTAAAAATTTGAAGTGACCCCCCCCGGGGGGGGGGGAATTTCTGAAAGAAACACTGAGTGTGATCGGTTATCCTAATACGTCATTCGATTTGACCGAGCAGAGTCTGAGCAGTGTCTGCTCTGTAAATATGCCATTTTTCAATGGTTTCACCCTTTGAGATGGTGTCACGGGGTGCGGTCCACACGCCCCCCGCCCACCCCCCTCACCTCCCCCCCCCCGGCTAAGCCACTGATCAAAGTATCACGTGGTCCGTTTTGTCTTATCAGTAAAAACTGGGTCAACGCTGTCGGGAAGATTGTTGGACGCCTGGCAACCTCTGACGTCAAGAAATGATCCTAATCTCTTGGCCATATGGCCAGCTATGGCGATAACCGGACTGTCCAGGGCTACGGCTAACGTGCCCCACGGCCACTGACCGCAGCTCGGGATTTACCGCGGTCATTAGAATGTCAACACCCATATTGGCCACGTAATGTGACCATCGCCGTGAATGGGTCGGCCATGTAACAGTAGACATAGAGAGCAGTGATTATTTCAGAAATTTTCTCCCGGGGGG
>CAXITT010000183.1:856203-919875 GCA_964033795.1 Lymnaea stagnalis | reverse complement strand
GGGGGGGGGGGGGGGGGGGATACTTTCACGACCCTCCTATTTCACTACACTCCTACTTTCACTACCCTCCTACTTCACTACACTCCTACTTTCACTACACTCCTACTTCACTACACTCCTACTTTCACTACACTCCTACTTCACTACACTCCTACTTTCACGACCCTCCTACTTCACTTCACTCCTACTTCACTACACTCCTACTTCACGACCCTCCTACTTTCACGACCCTCCTACTTTCACGACCCTCCTACTTTCACGACCCTCCTACTTTCACGACCCTCCTACTTTCACGACCCTCCTACTTTCACGACACTCCTACTTTCACGACACTCCTACTTCACTTTTCACTTTTCAATACATACTTCACTACATATTTCACTAAAAAATTACATTACACATTTCACTCAATGCATACAAAATTGACTTAATGCATACACACATTTCACTTAATGCACACACACTTCACCTACTGCATACACACTTCACTAGACAAATGTCACCATACAAAAGTACAGAGAAAGTTAAACACGGCAAACCTGAAGTTCCTGTTCCCCCGTGATCACGTGGTCATCGGAAGGATGTGAGGCACCCACGTCTGCACCGGTTTGGTCCAGCCTCGAAGGTTCGCCATCGCCGCTGTTCGGTATCCCTTCCTCGTGACCCAGATCGAGGTCACCCTGACCCACATCGAGGTCACCCTGACTCACACCGAGGTCGACGTAACCCCCCTCGAGGTCGCCCTGACCCCCATCGAGGTCGCCTTGACCCACATCGAGGTCACCCTGACCCACATTGAGGTCGTTGGGCGTCGCTCTCCTTGCATGTTCGTCTTGTGGGTCAGGTGTGGCGCCGCCGTCTCCAAACTCGCTGTCAGGCGGCACCTCGGGGGTGGTAGGGGAGGACCTCGACGTCTGCTGCGGGTCGTCTCCTTCAGTTGGGCCACCTAGGATCGCCTCGTCGACAGCACCGTCTCCCTCGGGTTGAATGTCGGTCGTTTTTCTCTCCAAGCGCTCATCCCTTAGCTCATCACGGGCGGGGGCCTCCTCCCCATCACTCGGGCCATCTGAGAGATGGCGCTGGTCATCCCCGAGATCACGGTCGTCTGCTGTCATGTCATCACCAGCATGGGATGTGTCCCTTCCGATGGCAGATGTACTTTCTGTTGGACTGGACATGGTCGAGAGCTCCTACGGCCCAGGTCCTGCAATGGGCAAGGATCAAAAATGCAATTGAAGTGTTGCTGTCCTAGCATCGTAACTGTTAACAACTTGGGTGACATGCCACTACTTGGGTGGCATGGATGACATGCCACTACTTGGGTGACATGGATGACATGCCACTACTTGGGTTAATGGATGGCATGCCACTACTTGGGATAATGGATGACATGCCACTACATGGGTGACAGTGATGACATGCCACTACTTGGGTTAATGGATGGCATGCCACTACTTGGGATAATGGATGACATGCCACTACTTGGGGGACATGGATGACATGCCACTACTTGGGTTAATGGATGACATGCCACTACTTGGGATAATGGATGACATCTAATTTGTGTGATTTCGATAGTCCCTATGAGATGTATATGATATGATTTCAAGGGTCTTTGTGATGAAGTGTATATGAAATGGTTTTACAAACCCATTGTCTTGGACATGTGTACTCTGTTCCTGGGACATGTACACGTGTACACCGTCCCTATGACATGTATACGTCTACACTAGTGAATTATTTAATGTAGATGTCTTGTGTTCACATTGTTTTATTTATGTGCTGAAAATGTACAATCCAATCAAAACACATTTCCATTTGTTTGGATCAATAAAAGAATCGTATCTTATCTTATATGTACATGTGTACACCTTCCCAATGACATGTGTACGTCTAGACAGTCCCTATGATATGTACATGTGTACCAGTCCCTATGACATGTACATAACTTAATCTACCGTCGCTAAGCTGAAGGCTACTTTGATCTACAGAATCTCTTCACTGTTCAATCTCGACCGTTTTAACATTGTGTTCATGGAAATAAAATTTAAAAAAAGGATAACAATTTGTATTGGTATTGGCTAGCAAAAAATCGTGTATCCTAATGTAATAGTGTGTGTCCTAGTGTAGCGCTGTGTGTCCTAGTCTAATACTGTGCGTCCGAGTGTACTACCGTGTGTAGTGCAATTCTGTGTGTTCTAGTGTAGTACTGTGTGTTCTAGTGTAGTGCTGTGTGTTCTAGTGTAGTACTTCGTGTTCTAGTGTAGTGCTGTGTGTTCTAGTGTAGTACTTCGTGTTCTAGTGTAGTACTGTGTGGTCTAGTGTAGTACTTCGCGTTCTAGTGTAGTACTGTATGTCCTAGAGCAGCAGTACGTGCTCCATAGCACTGTGTTTCACTGTGTGTAGTAGAAATTTAGAAGAGCCAAATTCTTTGACGTCACCATAAATTAAGTGGGCCGTTGAAGTGTTACACAAAGTAGAACACGCTAGAGCTGTGACACCCCTAACCCCCCCCCTACCCCTAGTGTCTCAACTTTTCAAGGAATCAATAATAATAATAATAAAGACATTTTCAAAGTGTTATACCTGCACCCTGGTTTAGAGTTCGATTCTATGCTGTATTCAGGGGCGTAGGAAGGTGGGTGCGGAGGGGTGCTACCCCGGGTGGAAATTTGTTTTCTTATATGATGGGGCGGCACTTTCAGCCAACGGCAGAGTTGAGCTTGTTTTTGTTTGTTTTTTCGTTGAAGGGAGGCGGCCAAACTCTCGGTCAGCCCCGGGCGGCACTATCACTAACCCTAGCTACGCCACTGGGCGTATTCAGAGAGGGTCCCCTTAGTTCTTAGTGTGAAGATATTAAACATCTGTTACGTCCAAACATGTAGCTAACTTTATGCCACGCCCTGTTGTGGAAAAGTCCCTGCCATATGTAGCCAGTATAGAGGTGACAACAAACAGCTCAGGTGTAGCCAGTATAGAGGTGACAACAAACAGCTCAGGTGTGGCCAGTATAGAGGTGACAACAAACAACTCAGGTGTAGCCAGTATAGAGGTGACAACAAACAGCTCAGGTGTAGCCAGTATAGAGGTGACAACAAACAACTCAGGTGTAGCCAGTATAGAGGTGACAACAAACAGCTCAGGTGTAGCCAGTATAGAGGTGACAACAAACAGCTCAGGTGTAGCCAGTATAGAGGTGACAACAAACAGCTCAGGTGTAGCCAGTATAGTACTGACAACAAACAGCTCAGGTGTAGCCAGTATAGAGGTGACAACAAACAGGTCAGGTGTAGCCAGTATAGTACTGACAACAAACAGGTCAGGTGTAGCCAGTATAGTACTGACAACAAACAGGTCAGGTGTAGCCAGTATAGAGGTGACAACAAACAGGTCAGGTGTACCCAGTATAGTACTGACAACAAACAGCTCAGGTGTACCCAGTATAGTACTGACAACAAACAGGTCAGGTGTAGCCAGTATAGTACTGACCACAAACAGGTCAGGTGTAGCCAGTATAGTACTGACCACAAACAGCTCAGGTGTAGCCAGTAGGGTACTGACCACAAACAGCTCAGGTGTAGCCAGTATAGTACTGACCGCAAACAGGTCAGGTGTAGCCAGAATAGTACTGACCACAAACAGGTCAGGTGTAGCCAGTATAGGTCCCCCTCCAAAACCAGCTCAGATGTAGCCAGTACTAAGATGAGCACAGACATCTCGGTGTAGAGCTGACAGTATAGGGTAGGCTCGATAGAGAGTAAACAGTCGTGTCGTCAGGTTGAACTCTATGGTCTTATTTACATACCATTCCATTCAAACGACTACCGACTCGATCGTCTCCCATGTTGTCTGTCAGCACTTGTTTATTTGTAGACAATCACAGGTTACTTGGCAATAGGGGTAATCGAATAGTGAGCTCAGAGAGGAAGTGCATGCTCGAATACGGTAATCGCAGGGTCATCATCAAACGATTGAATGTTTGTTGATTTGGATCAATTGTGTGTGTGTACATGTGTGAAGGGGTGTTGTAGAATGACAGCAGCGATAGCACCTCCAATGGAGGAAAACTTTCTATGTCTGACCACAGGTCACTAATTGGGCAGTAGCGCGGGTCCAAGACGCACATGGGGCTAGAGCAGTGGTTCTCAACCTTCCCAATGCCGCGTCCCTTTAATACAGTTCCTCATGTTGTGGCGACCCCCAACCACAAAATTATTTTCGTTGTTACTTCACAAATGTAGAGTATATGTGTTTTCCCATGGTCTAAGGCGACCCCTGAGAAAGGGTCGTTCGACCCCCAAAGGGGTCGCGACCCACAGGTTGAGAACCGCTAGGCTAGAAACTACGGTGCAGGGCTGTGGTGGCATGTTAGGTCTACGACTACGCCACTAAGGCGTGGGTAAGGGGTGGACTTAGTATTGGATGTTTTAGTTGTCTGTGTGGTCACGTGTGTCAACACCAGCACGCTCATGGGCTGGAGCATCCACCAGAGGCGTAGCGAGGGTTTTGGGGCTCGGGGACAAGATCCATTTTAAAGCGCCCCCTTTTCTTTGTTTCAACTCTCAAACCCATTATTTTTACCAATAATATAATATCAAAGCACATTTTAGCGCCCCTAACTAGCTTGCGCCCGGGGACATCTGTCCCCCCTGCCCCGCCTCGCTACGCCTCTGCCATCCACCTAGGGTAGACCCCGCTCACCCCCTCCAAACCGAATCAACCTCGTATGGTGGCTAAAATCAGAGACGGAAGAACTCCAATTGCAAACCCCCGCTGTCATCTCGTTACAGGCCTCGTGTTAGAAAAGGTCATAGAATGTATTCTAATCATGCCTCCATTTTGTTTCACGGAGCAGACACAGGATTTTTTTTTTAAAAATGCAACCTATACCCAGAGCCTTCGCGTGACTTTTTTAGAGCCCCTGCCATTTTGATTATTTTTTAAAATCGTATTAATGCCCCTTGCTTTCAAGTTGATTGTTGATTGTTTTTTCGTCAACGGTACAACTTTGGGCCATTGTACGGGTAGGGGCTGCAGGGCCCACACGACCGTTCTGAGCCTAGGCCCAATAGAAATGTCAATTACTTAGGATGAGCCTAACTAATAGGTCGCTGTGGCGTTACATTATGAAAATATATATCCGGTAATCTTGAAGATCTTCCTCATTAAACTGTACTGGAACCATACCACTGACCACTGAACTGAAAACCTTTGCTCTCTACGCCGAACATCACTGAACACTACACACAGCTGTTGGGTTTCGTTTTGGTCGTGTTATAATATTCAACACCACCAAAATCCAATCACTGAGGAAAACGACTCCAAACACTCACTTCTGAACCACAGACGCTAGTAAGACTGAAAGATGAATACGCCGAAGTTGGGCAGACGGGGTGTGAACGCTGAACGGCACGACGAGAAGTATTCACGCAACTCATTGGAAATATTAGGACTGCAGCCAGGACAACTGCAACCCCCACTCCCACTAGGAGGCGTGTCAAAGTCGACGAGCCGCTAGTAGGCGTGTCCATGGTGGTAGCCTATGTCAAAAGATACACTAAATAAACATGAGCTACATGTAGCATACTGTAATTCAAATAATGTTGTTGCTTTTTTATTCGAAGTGGCTATTCGCACCCGGGTACCAGAAGTGAGAGGTTGGGATTAAAAAAACCTATTTAAAATATAAAAATATCAACAACAAAAAATTGAAAGACAAAATGAGGTATTAAATTGAAAGATTATTGAATGGACTATATGTTTGTAAACATACTTCTTCGGTTTTACTAAAATAAACTACCACAAATGACATCCACATAGCATTTAGTCAAAAGGGCCCCGGACACGCAGCGCCGCCATTCGTACCCGGGTCCCATTAGACCAATGCTATTTGGGATATCATTTGTGGTAGTTTGTTTTAGTTAAACTGAAGAAGTGAGTTTACAAAAATTTTCATTTAGTCCATTCAATTATCTTTCATTTGATACCTCATTTTGTCTTACAAACCCAACAATAATATTTTAAATAGTTTTTTAATCCCAGCCTCTCACTTCTGGTACCCGGATGCGAATAGTCGCAGCATTCATAATTTTTTCAAGGCCAAGTCTAAGTGATGCCAATCTGCTGAATTCCTTATCCTTATAAAGAGAAATATGGGTAACATAAAGTTGAGACAAATTACGAAGTTGTAACACATTATTTGATCACAGAGGTACGGAAACAAAGTAATAAATAAACTTAGAAACTGATTTTGAATATCTAAAAACTAAAATTTGATTCTTTTGATGACGGATAATGAGGTAGGAATCAAATCCTCCATGGAATCACCTTCCGCCATTAACTCCTCCACCATCCTCGCCCCGCCTTTGACTAATTCTTCAAAAGGCCATTTGGGTGGCAGTTCACTTAGCTTAGCCCGATCATACTCTGACTTTAAAGAGTAGCATGGCTTTTTATATTTTGTGTGTGTGGGGGGTGGGTGGGGTTGCGGGGGGGATTCGGCCAGCGATCGATTGATAAAGTAAACGTTGGTTTAAAAAAAAAATGATTGATTTTTTACTGAAGTGGAATAACTCGGAATCCTCAATGGCCAATCTTAAGGCAGGGCGTGACCTCTGACCTAGTATTAGTTTGCATCAGTGGGAGACAATGAAGAATACATCTGAAAAGTCTGTGCAGAAAATATTTAAAAAAATATGAAATGTACATTTTTTTTTTTTTTTAAAATTCTTCGTCTAATTGGAATTCTTTTGGCTGCATAGGGTGCCTTACTACCCTTCTGCACATACTTGGTTGACATAATCAATTTTAAGAAAAATGTGTTAAATACTTTTCAGTGCGCTTATTTATTAGTATTATTATTTATTAATATTTCTCTACTTTCCTTCGGTATCAATGTAAAAAAAAAAACTTAAAAAAAAGTGTCTTGCAGTTTCTTCCTTAGTATAGAACTTCGATTTTTTAATAAGAGTTTTAAGGTCATATAAACGTCCTTGTTCATTAAGTGTCTATAAATGCTATGAAATCAAATTTAAAGATGTTTTTGAAGCTTCTAAAAAGAGCCAAAGTAGTTTGGTAGGAGTTTCTACAGAGTTATTTCTTTTGAAGAGCCAAAGCTATATACGAAGGTTTAGGTGACAGCGCAAGCGTCTACTAAATTGTTGCATCTCAGTCTCAGCCCAGCTTTGCAAACATACCTCTCATGACCCATTTAAAATAGCGGTGGATTTCAAACTAATTATAGACACATCTTTTTGTGCATTAAAAAAAATAATTGAGGGGAGCAAACTTTATTTCCAATAAAATGCTTCATCTTTTGCTCTTTTTCAACCATTTTCAATGGAACAATTTTAAAAATAAAGATTTTCATTTTCGAATGTAAAATAGCAACTGTTGTAAAATATGAAAGACACCGGTGGCCCTAATTAATTGTTAAAACTTAAAAGGCAACATCTTTGGAAATTCCTTTCGATTTTAATGGAGTAAATTTGAAAAACTAACTTACATTTTTTTAATGAATCATTTTTACAGTACATCTTTCTTAAAGATAACTAAAACTACATCTTTTGGAACGGGGATTCTAATTTATTATATTTTTATAAACAGCCATAGCCTTGTCATTGGTAGGCCTAGTAACCCGTTTTAACAAGGCATCTTGAACAAGTTAAAATTGTCTTTAAAACATGATTTTTGGATGTGGTCAGCTGTGAATATTAACTAAACCAAAGTCAGGTTTGTTGGCTAGTAACCCATAATATTAAATTCAAAAATTTTGGTCACAGTGGGCCTCCGACCAAATGTTTTTCTAAACCGAGTCTCACCAGCAAATTTTAACTAAACGGAGCATCAATTTAACTATTTTATAATTAAGTTAAAAAAATTAACTTACTTAAAATTAATTATCCAGATACACTCCCCACGTATTTAATCAATACCAGCTTTGCCAGAATCACCTACAAATTTTAAGTTTACCCTTATTCTTTTAAAAAAGGAGCCATTAGCATCCTATGAGGTCAGCGTTTCACCTCATTTTGTCTTACAAGCCCAACAATAAAATTTTAAATAGTTTTGTAATCCCAGTCTCTCACTTCTGGTACCCGGGTACGAATAGCCACTTCGTTTCCCATACTTGACAGTTTGGCGAACCGGTGGACACGTTTCGTAATTGACCACAGACCAGCGTCAGATGTATTAGCTATATATATATATATTATTTGACGATAGTATACTTGTGTGGTCTGGCAATATGACAATCACAGACCGGTGTTGGCCCGCGGACCGCCATTTGGGGAATGCTACTTTGGGCCACAATCTGAGGGCCCCTGTACAAGGTAAGGGGACATAACTGGGCACGTTTTTGTCAAGACAGATGTCGCTGCAATGTCTTAACCAATGGCAAACCAGAAAACGTGCAGTATTCCCACTCAGGGTCAAGCTTCCGCCTTTTCTCAACGCCATTTTTCCTGAACATGGCTGATAACCCCGGCTCTGCTCAATTTGACGGAACAAGTGCTTTTGCTTCGGCTGTAGCTCGTGCAAGACAGGTATATTAAATAAGCATTTTAAACTCAATAATTTGAAGTTTGGGAAGATAGTGAAAGACTATTTTGTGCAAAATGAAAAAAAATGACTGGTCTGAACACGTGGTATAAAGAAAAAATGCCCGTCATTTTTCACGGCTTCGCCTAGAAAGTCACGTCATTGTTCTCCATTTCCCTCGTTATATGCAGTTTTATTGTTTTTGTTTCACGGTCTTATTTATAATGCTAATAGTCATATAATTAAAGAAATTGCATGCTTGAAGATTTATTGCCCATTCTATATACATTTTCACTTGAATTATTAATAAAAATCCAAGGACAACTAACTTATGATTGAGATGAAAGTTCCATTTTGTTTTTCAGAGGTTAGCAGCAACTACAGAAATTGCTTTAGTTTTGGTCATGTCAATTTAAATCTTATATAATTAGTTTCTGTAAATCTGTGTGCTATAATTTTATAACTGACAAACCTGATCTGATGAAGGGCTAGAAACCGCTGTCTCGGGCTCTATTTAAAACAAATCGTTGTGCTGCAAAAGCGGATTGTGTAATTTAGCCACAAACTTTAAGTATGCTAACCTTCAGTTTTCCTTTTCACATCCTCGGGGAAAATCTCACAATGTTAATAATTTTCAAATTATATAGTTGAATTTTTAAATGCATTGCCAATCTTGTCTTTATTTGGCTAAATAGTGAACTTCATAGGGGTAAAAGAGGAGGCATGATTGATAAAATGTTTAATATGAAACTTTGTTGAATGTTTACAGGCTTAAGTTAAGAATGTCTTGGTTTTACATGTGTGACACTTTAGTTATTAAAGTATTACTTTGTGCCTATTTATTAGGTCTCATTTGGCTTTTTCAAATTCTGAACTTTGACAATTTTATTTTAAACAAATTAATGGGCCAGCTTTGTTCCAACTGCTTCAACTACATAATTTATAATGAACCCCACATTTGTATTTCATGTATGTTCCGAGTCTTCTTGCAGACTCGAAAAAGACAAGCATTTGACGATCTTTACAGTTTTTGGTGTAATATTCCCCTTTTTCGGCTTTGTTAAATGGGGATATGTTGTATGTATGACGCTGACAGCATTTAAAAGAAAATGTCACCATTACTAGTCATTTTAAAATCTTTGCAGCTTAGCTTCTATTTTTGTATGTGGGCCCTTATATTTAAAGAATAATAAAGAAAACTGTTATCTATATCTTTAGCTGCCTGACTTTCGTGGCCTTGAAATTTGTGACTAAAATACATGATTAGTGGGGTTCAGTATTTAAATTCTCCAGAGGATTTAGATTCTTTGTAATTAAAATAATGCAAATTAAATCGTTTCCAGTTAGCTATGCCTAACATGATCCTAACAGGCTGAACGCCGACTATTGTATGTTGATCTCCCAACTAACTTCTGTTTCACAATCGTATTTCACATTACATAGGTCCTTGCTAATGTTGACGATATTTTACTTCAATTAAGGAAGGGGTTTAATTCCTAGATATATGCTATAGGCTATTAGTTTTACTATATTTTGTTATTGTTATTCATGTATTTAATGTTTTATGTATGATGAATCACCAAGTTGACGTTTTTTATTATAACAATTTTATGCTGGGATAACAATGCATATAACTATTTAAAGTCAATCCTTTTCATTATGGTTGTTTTTTGTTTTATAAAATAAACATTAAGAGGGAAGAATGGTAGAAATTCATGGTTTTTAGAATATTTTACATGCTGATTTTTGTCATGCATTTTAAGAAAACAAAGTAGTTTGCAATGTTGGGATGTATTTAATTTGTGGTAATTGTTTTATCATGCAAATACCAAGACTTATGTTTTCAGAATTTTTTTTTCTTTTCATTGAGGCTTCTTAATGTAAAACAAAGAAACTGCAACAGGTGATTCAGCGGCAACAAATATGGCCTCAGCCTAATGCTAACCATGTGTTTTTCTCTCTTTTTTCCCCCTTCCCATCCCCACTTCCCATTTTTCTTCTCTGTTTCGTGCATTTGCCTGTGTTCGCCCTGTGTAGATAGCAGCCAAGATCACACCAGGAGCAGGGGACGCACAAGTGCAAGGTATCAAGAGACCTTTGGATGATGGCGCCTCCTTTGGTAAATTAGATCATTTTTCTCAAATTAAAAGACATTCCAAAATCCTCAAAATCAAAAAGTAAACTTTTCCCCACCAAAGTAGAAACATATGGTAAGACGATAATGTCGTGCGTTTGGCCTGTTTTGGTCTCTTTTTACCGAAGTCTAACAAATCAAAAACATATAAAAAAAAAATTTGTTAGTTGCCTGTATAAGTGCTTAAACCCTGGGTTCGGTTAGTTTCTCTCTCTCTCTTCTTTTTTTTTTTAGTATTCACTGTTGTGCAAACACTAATTTTATTATTATTGCTAATTGATTACTCATACATAGCACTTGATTGTGCATCCCCTTTTTTTAAAAAAAAGAATGTGTCTTTCCCAGCTATTTGCATTCATAGCTAATAAACAGTTTAAGGGCTTTAAACTCATGTCAGGTGATATCAAGAGGTGGACAATTAAATTAAACACATCATTCAAAACTCCTGTCAAGCATAGCCCATATAATTTGCTTACTATTTTTATTTAGATTTGGCCTTCGTTTCATTCCCTTTTTCATTCAACTTCTAGATTTCATACATACCATTTTAATACTGTTTAAACTAACGGGGAAAAGTCGCGATCCCTTTAATCAGCAACCGAATTTGCCGTATTTCTATTATGAATCAATTTTAAAAATTTGAAAAATAGGAATCTTGAGTTTTTATTTTTAGTTGAGATAAAATGTTTTCTAAGCTAAAAGGGGGCATCATCTGTCTAGTTGGTCAGTTTAATTTTTGTATTGTTTGTAATTTCAATGCTTAATATTTCCATTTCTTTAAAGAAAATTATCGTGTTAAAATTTCTATATTTGAATTCAGTCGTTCTGTAATTTATTTAGTACAATAATTGTTTCGGATCATTGCATGCTTCTACCATGTTTTTTAAAAAAGGCTTTTAAAAATATTTTTTCCTGATGACATTGATATATTTCCCTATTTTCATGTCATGTAATACAGAGCTACACTACTTTAATTAAATGGCCTCTGTAAACGTCAGTAGCTTAGAAAATAAGTTTTGTAGAAGTATTAGGAATGTTGTACATAGTTGTTTATAAAACTATTAACCAACACTTAAAGAGTTCTCATTTTTTAAAAAATTATCTTACAATCCTCAAGTGTGTCTTTGTATATACTTGCCACGAGATATGTGACATCTTTAACTTCTGTTGATACAAAATGGCAGTCTATAAATTACCTGCATGTTCTTTTCTTTACATGTTGAATTTTTGTTTTAAACTTGTTTTGTTTGTTTATCTGCCGTATACCACACTTCATGTTAACTCCTTCTTATACAGCTTTCAAATGTGCAACATATTGATACCTTTGCATATATTTGTAATTTTGTTTCATTGGTTATTTGTCCCCAATCAGGTATTTAAGGGCTTATAAAGAGGCATGGAGAACAATGTTCTGTGTTCTTTATATGTAAAGAAAGAAAGGCTGCTACTGCAGTTATTGTGCAGTTTTTGTGTTTGCCGTTTTAAAAGTCTTGACCAGACATTTGTTAAAATTTATATATATATATATATAAATTATACTTATATATACACATTTATTTATTTTTCACTGATGTATCTACGATACAGATATTAATTTTTCTAAATTATTTTGATCCTTTTTAAGAGTTGTTTTCTCCACGTCAGAACTTTGAGGTGAAGGAGCTTTTTATATAAAAATAGAGAAATGTAGTTTTTGAAGTTGTATCAATTTGTAATGCATTGATTCATATGTAATGCATTTTGCCTTATTCTACTGCAATTCTCTACTTTACATCTTGTTTTGGGATTTATTTACTAAAGGCTTTTTGTTCTACAGTAAATACATTTTTTTAAAACATTGAGCAATGCAGTTTCTTAGTCATTATTGTCATGATGAAAATAAGACGGGCGGACTGAATATCAACATGAAGACTCGTCTTATCTGAACAAATGATCAAATATTTTAAAACAATATGCTATAATGATCGAACTTAATAAAGTATTAACATAAAAATCAATAAGGAACAAATAGCTTTGAAAATATGTATTAAAAAATCAATGCATTTACTTTCATTTATCTACTTTTAAATTTTGAATCATGGATTAAATAAGTTTAACTTAAATTCTTTAATCTTATTATCAAGAAAAAATATTAAATTTTATAAATTCAGTCTTAAAACTGTTCAGTATGTTTTGAAAGGTATTAAATACTTTTTTTCTATTTGTGTCATTTCAGGTGAGCCTGAAACAAAGAAAATAGCTGGTGATTGTAAGTGATTGGTTAGATCATGGAGTGGCAATATATAACCTTGGGTTTTGTTTTATTTTGATCTTTTTATAAATACATTCTTTTTTTCATTTTTATATTTTTAATGTAAGAGTTCATTTATACATTTTGAGTATAAAATTGTTTTACAGCAGCAATAGGTGCACAGTTGAGAGCTATTGCAGATAATCAAGGGTGAGTGTTATTTTATCATCTAAACATTTCATATTAAAAATAAAGCACCTAGATTGAGCTAAGCCATTTGGTTAGCCCTCAGTTGTTACTAAACAGTGGAAAATTATGCGTTCATGAAAGTCCTTATTTCGACAAAGGCATATTTCAGACCTGTTTACCTTCAAACTCTTAAAATCGTACAATATCATCACATAATCATTCAAAACATTCTCTTTATAGAAAAAAAAACATGCAGTATAATGTATACACCTCAAAATCATAAGAGTAAACAGGTCTGATATTTTATCTCTTTTTATCTATCAAGATTTGGGCAAGGAACAGACGCAGCACGTGCTGCTCAAGAAGCGGCAGCCAGAATTAATCGTCAATTGGGCATTCAGCCAGACCCAAGTATGCAGCCACAGAAACCAGGACCTCATGCTGGCCTAGGAGGAATGATTAACACAGAAGAGCATAGAGTTCCTGATAAAATGGTTGGATTAAGTAAGTCTTTTTGTGATACATAAGTAGAGGTTTTAATTAGAAAGACAACTTACTGGTTGGTAGTTTCTTTTCAACTTTTAGAATTCTGTAGCAGGATATTTTAATTTCTAGATGAGTTTGATTGCTTATTCCCTATGGTAAAACCTGATAAACACACTTCTCATGGATAAATAACAGCTACAACATGCATCCCCGAGACTTCTGGCGGCGTGATAACATGAAAGACCTCTAAATTTTGTGTTTGTTGAAGTGCCAAAATAAGTGTTTTGTTAAGTTTTGGCCATGTTATATTTTTAACTCGTTCCCTCCGGCAGTGCTACTTCCGGACTTCATTTATTTTCCTGAGAAAAAGGAAGCAACTCAGTTTTGAAATTTTAAAAATAATTTTTTTAAGTTGCTAAATATTATTTAATGTTAATGAATTAAGAACAAATGCAACAAAAGATGAATACGGTCTAATATAAATATAACATTAGCGGGGGACAAATAACCAACAATGGCCAAAAAATCGATTTTTTCAACCTCGGACGAACACATGCTACATGTAGACCCGTCGTACTAAAGCACACATGGTTTTAAAGAGAAACAAGATAAAAACTTCCAGTTTTTAAATTGAAATCACGCCATAGCCGGAAGTCACGATGGACGCGAGATTTCATTGCTATTTTTAACTAAAAATAAGAGGTGTGTCGCTATACGCCGGGACGCATCAGGAGGAACCCCCAGTGGACACATTTAGCCGCAACCGCCGGGAATGAGTTAAACCTAATCCATTTGTCCTTTAGGGGGGAGGTGCACCCTGAACACAGGTCGACTGCTAAAAAATTCACAAAAAAAAAAAACTATTTAAGTTAGAAGTGTCAAATTTTTACTGAAGCTAGATGAATGGTCATTCTACCATAACACATAAAATAACCATTAGTAGTGCAATATAATAGTTTGCTAACATTGAGAAAAAGAAAAAAAATGAGATGCTGGATCAGGCATGTCAGACAAAAAAAATTAGAATGTTTTAAGCTCAAATTTATTACAATTTTTTAACCATACAGCTTAGCTTTGGCGACAACTAGGAAAAATGTAATTTATTGAATACTTTTTGTATCACAGCATCCCAAAGTATTTAAAGTATTAATTTTGACATTTTATAATCAAACTTTGAAGGATTGTAAAATGTGTACTTATTAATATATTACAATATCCTTAGTTGCTGACATAGACAAGTATATAATATAGCATCTTGCAAAATTTTAAGCAAATTGGTTCATATTTTAAAAGTTATCATTTTTTATGTGAATTAAATGTCGAAATTTTGTGAATGAACGCGCAATAATTTTGTTCATTAAGTAAATACATTTTATAATTTTAATGACCCCTTCCTGAAAGATAAGGATGTAATTTTGCTTCAACTTTTGACTCTTCTAACCCAAATTTAAGCCTTCTTCTGTTTTTTCTATCTTCTAAGGACTTATTAATTTGTTTTTTGTGCCTTCGATACCCGCTGAGCACCCATCATAATGAAATAATTGAAAGTTAACTGTCCAAAGGAAAGCTGCAAAATCTTAGAGGAGCCTCCAATACTTTGGATCCATCATTGAAAAGAAGGGTTGCTAAGTCAACACCACTGGACAGCTCTTAAACCATGATATTTGTTCTTAGGGCACACATTCAATATATTATTATTCGATTCGTTCGCATTTTGGTTATAAATATCTAAACATTTATTTAAAAATAATTGGATGGTAAAGGTCTAAAAAAATTGGCCTAATTAAATTAATTTCTGCCGATTCCCTGTTATTATAAACATTAAAAATTAATGAAATGATTTACAGATGTCTTAATTTTCACTTTAATCGAAATGAAAACCATTTACTCTGTCTATCAATTTCATTTCTGACTTGTTCTGGGTGGGTGTGGCATTTGGTGTTATCGAGACCATTAAATTTTAATTTTAGTCAAAGTCAAGATATTCAACGATTCAATGGATCAGATGGTTTTGATTAATTTATTCCATTTAAAATATCCTCATTGGGTCCAATATTAGGCTTAGTATGTCTATTTTTGTGAAACGCTAGTTTCTTTGAATATTTGTTATCACTAGACATTGTATAAACAAATGATAAACAAATATTAAGACAATTTTAATATTAACAAAAATGTTTTGTTCATGGAAGCCGCCATATTTAAAGGACTGATCATTGTATTCAACAATTATTTGGCAGGTCATCCTTGTTTTAATACAATTGAGATAGAAAAAGTATAAGGATTTTTATTATTTTTTTTTGTCAATTCTGATACACATCACTTTCTAACAAAATTCATATCTTAAGAACTATTTAACTTAAATTAAAAATAATTACATATAATTGTGCAGAATTGATGCACTTTATTTTGATATCAATGGTTACTGTTAAATCGAAAAAAGTTTTTTTTCCATTTCTCATGGTGTACCTCCCCCCTTAAAATTATTTAGCAGCTTGTTTTTTCCCTAAACAATGATGGTTCAATTGTATTTCCCTTTGTTCATGAGTAAAGGCTAAGTATGGATGTGTTCACCTGGAGGGAATGGGTTTGACTCAAGTTTATATGTGAACATTTTAGTCCCTTAAAACTCATCTGTTTAGGTCCGCCTATGACCTGTGATGCACCCTCCTTGCCCTGCCTCATTTTCAGTTTCGGTTTGATCCTGAAGTATAGGCCAAAACGTGTCAAAGTGTCCTCGTTTTATAGCCATTTTCATTGTTTCTATAGTATAGTAGTTACTATCCTAGTGTCTCATTTTTATTTTACTTAGTTTACATGTTTTTAATAATTGTAAAGCCCTTAGATCTTTATGGTAAGCGCTATATAAAAATGCCTAAATAAATAAATATTCTTTATGAATGAAGACCCTTAGAATTAATTTGAATTGTTTTTAGACAGGGTGTGCATAACATCCACTTTCTGAAGTGACAGTATACTCATTTAATTTTTTAACATTGGGGCAGAACTTACTGGCCGTGGGTTTTGCTAGACCCTTGGAATTCCTCGTTCTGCTATATTAATATTGCAAGGTTTTTACTAGCACTGATGGGGTAATATCCACTTGATCAGTGTTCAAGTAATAGCCCTTGCTACAATTTTTAGAAATTTACTGTCTCCGAAGTCACCAAAGTTTTTTATTTTCATAGTAATGGTATTTTAAGTTCAAGCTGTGGCTCATCAAACCTTATTTGAAATGAATTTACTTAGTGTGGATTTTTTTTTATTCCAGTTATTGGGAAAGGTGGTGAACAGATTACAAGATTACAAGCAGAAACTGGGTGCAAGGTCCAGATTGCTCCAGGTAATTTTTTTTAGTGGTTAGACTAGTCAGTTTATTTTATGCTAACGACTTAAGCAAAAGTGACTCAAAATATATTTTTATATTTTTTTTACCTCTTTGGTCCTATAGAGATATTGTAATTGTTAAATTTAAAGAAATTGCCTTTTTGACAATTTAAAGTGATTGACTAATCTAATGAAAGTGGATGCTGGCTCTAATTCTGTTATTTAAAAAAAAGAAAATGGTTATCAAAGTATGAAGTAAAGTTTGGACTCTGTTGGCAGTTTTTTTTTGGTGCATGTTTTCTGGGACAGATGGCACCCCAACTCAATGCATTCATAAGATTCTTATCCTTTTTATGTAAAGGAAAGGTGTATGAAAGAAGAGTAATGTCTGTATACCTTTTATTGATGGTTTTGCTTCATAACAATAGACCTCCTGATAAATTTATGTTTGTGGAATAACATGACCACAGTCACGTTTCTTAGTTTAAAGTTTTCGCATGCATATTTGTTTATGAAATATGATGAAAATTGTTGACGGGCGGACTGAATTTACTTGTTGACTGTCAACCTCTGAATTTTATTTTATCCACTTAAATTATATTTTAAAGCTTACTATATAACTTAAAATTTATTTGAAAATCTTTTACAGATAGTGGTGGGTTGCCTGAGAGACCTTGTACACTCACTGGATCTCCCCAAGCAATTATGTAAGTGAATTATTGCAAATAGTTTGATTCATTTTAGTTAAAGATAAAGGTAAATGAATGTGAGTATTTAATATGTACTTTTTTTTTTGTTTCAGGCTGTGTAAGCAAGCAATGCAGCAAATCATTGAACGGGGTCAAGGAGGAGGTGGTGGTGGTGGTGGTGGTGGTGGTCCACATATGGGAGGAATGGATGGAATGGGCGAAGGAGGAACTGTTGTTGAGATGAATATTCCTGGATCTAAAGTGGGGCTTATTATTGGTAAAGGAGGCGAGACAATAAGACAGCTACAGGTAAATTAAAAACCTTAATAAAGAAAGAAAATATGATTTTTGTTGTCTGCTTGGGGTTATATGGTTGTAACACAATTTTTTTTTACAAACTTCTCAGGAAAGAGCTGGAGTAAAGATGGTTATGATCCAGGATAGCAATGCACCATCTGCACATGATAAGCCACTGCGTATTAGTGGTGACCCAAGCAAATGTCAAAGAGCTAAAGATATGGTGCTTGATCTTCTTGCTGAGAAAGATGGTATTCCAAGACCAGGTGGTGGAGGTGGTGGCTATAATGACTTTGGCTCTCCAATGGGTCATATGGGACATGGAGGAGGTGGTCCCAATGGCATGGATATAGGTGTTCCACGACAAGGTGTTGGTTTGGTCATTGGCAAAGGGGGTGACATGATCAAGAAAATTCAGACTGAAACTGGTGCTAAAGTACAGTTTAAGCCAGGTTAGGAAAATTTACTTTTACTGTTTATTAGGTACCGTAATACAAGAAAATTAAACAGATCATTTAGGTCTATAACATTGTATAATTTGAGGATTAACGTTTTTCATAAATGCGGTGGAATTTATATGGTAAAAAATATATCATTTTGATGCGGCAGTCCTAGTTAAAATTATATGCAACCAACGGGTAAGCTAAATTTTAATAAAAGCTGTTTAAATATAATGTTCTTGGTTGTATATTATTGCAGATGATGGTCAGAGTCAAGACAGAATATGCTCTGTAACAGGTCCCCCGGATAAAGTACAACAAGCCGTGAGGATGATTCAGGATCTGCTGGCCAAGGCAAATATAATGGGGGTTTGTATTATTCCTTCATTTACTGTAGACCTTAATTTTCACAGCCCTTAATTTTGGCAAGCATATACAAAAAATCTTGGGCATTGAAAAATTAATGGAGGTCAGTTTTGAAGGATTATTTCTCACCTCGTGATATGTTAATTTGGGTGTGGTTAATGTTTTTAAATAATTCTTCTGATTACAGGATCATTAGATATTTAATATATTAATAAGTGGAATGTACCACCAGGTGATTTGTTCTTAAAATGATTGTGGCTTATTAGCATATAATCGATTTAAGCTAAAGCTTTAAAAATGTTTGGTGTTGTTTCAGGGTCAACCTATTCATAACTTTGGTGGTCCAATGGGGCCTGGTCCAGGTAATGACATGGGTAGGGGTGGTCCAGGTAATGGTCCATTCTCCCCACCTGGTCCTCGTGGTGGAATGGGTGGTAGATTTGATCCCAACTTCCAAGATCACACTACTTTCAGTGTGCCAGCTGATAAATGTGGATTGGTTATTGGCAAAGGTAAGCCTTTTGAATTTTTTGGTGTTAAAGTTAGTTGTATCACCTTTTATTATTTTATTTTAAGTTGTATTATTCAAGCATTTAATATTGAAATCATTTTTTTTTTTTTTAATTACAGGTGGTGAAACAATTCGGGAGATAAACCGCCAGTCTGGGGCTCATGTTGAGTTAGACCGCAATCCACCTCCCAACATGAATGAAAAGCTATTCAATATCCGAGGCAACCCAAACCAAATTCAGCATGCAATTCAACTTATTCAAGAGAAGACTGGTCAACAGGGAGGGCCGAATGATCAGGTGGGTTGGGCTGAGGTGCGTCAACATTTCAGGACTTCTGAGTCAATTTGGGGTTTGACTTTGATTAAAATGATGAAAATATTGACGGGCGGACAGAATTTCCTTGTTGACTGTCAAATTCTGAATTTGTATCTTCCTTTAAAGCTATAATTTTGTTAAATTAACGCCGTTATCCCCTTGTAGTCTAGTCTAACTTTTTGTCTCATTTCTTTAGTCATTCTTTCCTAAGGGACATGGACCTGGAGGTGGCCCTGGTGGTATGATGGGTGGTCCTGGTGGCCCCAGTGGCCCACCTGGAGGGCCAGGACCACAAGGTGGTCCAGGTGGACCTGGACCTCAAGGCCCTGGTGGCTATGATCAATTTGGTGGTCAATTTGGACAGCCTAAGTAAGTATACTTATTATTAGATCCATTTATCATCCTTAATTTCAGGGTGTGAAGATGACATAAAGATGTGTATTTTGGGGAATATAGCTACACAAAAAATCCCCCCCCCCCCCGGTTTGGGTAATTTTTTCAAGGTTTTTCCAGAAACCTCCATCACTGTAAAAATTGTAGGACTTCAATTCAATTTTAACGCCTTTTCAATGCTTGATCATTCTGGTGAGGGGTGTCGAAAATCTGCAATATTGTACCGCAAGGATTCGCTGACACAGACATGGCCATGCTCTAGGTCACATTGTTTGAGTTTGATAGTAGACCTTGCAACAGTTATGAAAAAAATTATGGATTGTACTTACCAGTTTTGTTTAACCCTTTCGCCCTTAGGCCAACACTGAGCCACTCCATGAGAAAAGGGGCATAACAGTAAAATTTGCAACTTACAATTTTTAAAAGCTATTAAAGCAATTTAAGTCAAACTTTGGAAATTAAATGAAATGTAGACAAGGTATAATATTATATAAAATTAATTATAAAAAACACTTAAAAACCCAATGAAAAAAATGTTTATTTGATTTGATGTGCTGGCGACAGAAGTTGGCATCAAGTTTGTATGGAATTTTGAGAAACATTCTTCTTTACAAAGTCTAACTTTTGGCACAAATTACATCCATAAACAGTCTCATGCACACTTTTTCTTTTTCCAATTATTGACTGAACAGAACTGTCAAGCACGTTTGTTTCCAACCGTCCTTATCAGCCGGTGCTCAGTCAGTCCCTACTCCTGTAGAAGCTGATTTACTTGTTGGTTTTCTCTTCCGGCTGATGGTCCATTTCAGCAAAGATGAGCTAAGGCTTTAGCTATACTCCATATGGGACAGTTTGTTTTTTTGGATAGGGTCTATGAGAATTTGAGTACAGGATCCAACTATTGACAAAAGCAATCTGAAGGAGAAATCGAAATGTATATCTCCACCACTTTGCAGATTTTCTTCCTACTGGATAGTATGAACACAATTGGTTTAACACACACACACACCCCCCCCCCCCCCCCCCCCCAATATTGTACACATCCACAACAGTAGTAATAGTCACTTCATACCGACCTCACCTCCTAACTGGATGTCCCATGAGCAGTGTTGGTGCTTAGCAGCGTAACATATCTTTTGTCCTTTCAGACTGGCCACAAGATTTCCATTTTGCCTGACTTGGATTTCTCCTTTTTTTATTTTTGAGGGTGTATATTCAGATGGCCATCCTTTTCTATTGGGCCTTATTCTTGAGCAGCAATAAATATCCTTTGCCAAGAGATCCTGTGCTAATTGAATCGAGAAATAATTATCAAAGAGGTGGTTATGATTATATAAAAATCTTTCCCCCAGATTTGTCACAGCATAATGTCCACTTCCATGAGGCATGTCATCTTTCACCTTCCCATTATAAATATTGAAATCAAGAAGTTGCCCTGTAGGTGAATCAGCAGCACACCAAACCTTATTGCCCCAGGGGTTAGGTTTCCCTTTGATGTACTTTTTAAATGCCAGTCTCCCACTCAAGGCTATCATTGCCTCATCGAAATTTATGTTTTTGCCTGCTATAAAAGCTGAATTAGCTTTTATGAGTTCTGCAAGTGGTCTTACTTTATGTAGGGGGTCATGGTCTTCTTTGCCTCTGGGAGGATTTAGAGATGAGTCACTTAGATGTAAGTATTGTGACAGCTTCTCTAGGCGTGATTTACTCATACACGAAGCCACCCCTTGGACATGGAGGCGATCATCATCTGTTGACCACTAATCAGAGTATTCTGGTAGAACATGTATGCCCATAATTATATAAATATGACACAACAGTTTTATTTCACCAACTGCTGCTGGCTTCCAATATTTGTCCACTTTAGCAGCCCTTTGTTGACATTGTTCAGCATACAGAGGTTTACTACTGTTGTATAAAATTTTTCTGGTAGGAACAAACTAAAATAATCAAATGGCTCGGCATCTGACTAATTCATGTTTAGGGTCACTATCTGCAATAAATTCCCTGACCACATCTGTGATATTATCCCACTGGTCTACAATGTTTGGACCTATTGGGTCTATGTTGTCTTGTTCTACAGCATCATCAGACTCATTATCAATATCGGTGTCACAAAGGTCAAACTGTTCAATTGGAACATCATCACTTTCACCTTCATCAATTTCACTATTACCCCCTAAGTCATATGTATTCCCATCATAATCGTACCCTGTAGCATCCCTAAACATCCTTAGAAAATCATCCATTTTGAAAAAGAAATCCACAAAACACTATTTACAAAAAAGAAATTGTCAAAAACACAAGACTCGTCCTGAAATAATCATAGAAAAAAGCGTATTTATAGTTCTTTTATTTGAGAGATAAAGAAAGCATATTAACTGCTTGAAAAGTGAGATCAGCTCTGCAGCGAAACAACAGAAAATGGGAGACTATCGGTAGACGCGATGATCGGCGACTCCAATGGGGAAAGGGTTAAAAACAAACAAGAATGTACTGTTCAGTTGTAAGTTGTATGGACCTTTCTTATATCTACAGCCAACCCCCACAGCAACAGTATGGTGGAGCCCCTCAAGGTTGGAATGCCTATGGCAATCAATATCCTCAACAGCAAAATATGCCAAGTAAGTCTTACATTATAATTTATGTACTTCAACTTTTTTCTATTTGAGATATTTTAATATTTTTTAAAAACATCTGATTCATAATTTATCTTGTCAGACAAGCAACCCAATGATGCCAATGCAGCAGCTTGGGCAGCATATTATTATGCCACCTATGGTCAGGGTCAACCTGGACAACAACCTGCTGCTCCCCAGCAACCTGCAGCTCCCCAGCAACAACCCATGCAACAACAGCAACCAACACAGACTTCTTACGCTCAACCAAATGAATGTAGAGTCAATCACAGTAGGTTTAAAAGTTGCTTCCACCAGTTTCATAAGCCTGTGCTGTGTTCTGGAATCATGTTTTAACTCTATAACTGTCATAATGGCAGATGATTGGCCATTAAACCTCTTTCTGTGGTGTCACAGCCGATTATATCAGCGACCTTTGGCAAAATCTTCCTTAACAATGCAGATGTATTAATGTATATATCACTAGTTATGAGTTTGCTTCCTATTGTCTGCTGATGGAGCCAAGCCGAGGCCCTCTCTCCCCCCCCCGCCCGCATTTGGAAACACACCTTATTGGCATTATTTCAAATGGATTTAATTGAAGACAATGATTCTAGATATATTCTATGTGCTAATAATGATAGTGTCATCACTAGCGGTGATTGCGACGTACGAGTCAGATATTGACAATTTGAGCCCTTAGCTTTGTTATGTGACAGACTAATTTGTTTGGGGAAAGGGTGGAAATCGAACAGAAAAGATAGAGATTGGATCCCAAAGACCCACCCTAAAGAGATTCAAAGACATTTATGTTTTTGTTTTGTGTATCTTCTTTGGGTTTTGATTAATTAAAAAAAAAAGGGATATAATTTCATTTGAAAAGGAATTTTTGAACTCATTTCATGCCTTCCCCATTGTATTTTGTGAGACAGAAATTTGAAATGTTCTGAATGAATATTGCTTTTATCTCAAAAATTAAATTTGGTTTAATTCAGAAGTTGAGTTGTACAATTTTACTCGCTCTTTAAAGGTCGAGGACAAAATCAACATACATAATATAAAAACTTATTTCCATACCAATGTGCTTTAGTACTTGTAAGGGTCACTGAACTAATTTAGCATGGGATTTTGTCATATAAAATGTTAAAAATGGCTTGACACTACAGAAAAACAATTGGCAGTTTCATAGGGTTAAACAATTTAGTTTTAAATTATTTGTATAAGTCTTATTTAGGACTTTTAAGGTATAAATTTATTTTTAATACAATTTTTTTCTCTGTAATTTGGGTAACTGATGTAGAAGACAATTTATAAGATGACTGCATCCCTTTTTTTAAAAAAAAAAAGCAGATTATTAGAGCCCAATGCTTGATCATTCTGGTGAGGGGTGTCGAAAATCTGCAATATTGTACCGCAAGGATTCGCTGACACAGACATGGCCATGCTCTAGGTCACATTGTTTGAGTTTGATAGTAGACCTTGCAACAGTATTTTATCTTTGGTTAGTCTGTCTAACTCAAATTAAACGCATAAGGCCTTTAAAAAATGGATCTTTGAATTAAATCAAACATATTTCTAACAAAAAATTTAAGGTTGCATTTTTTCCATAAAAACAAATAGTCTTGGATTGCACTGTTTTCTCTTCTCTAAGATTCTGCCTCTCCTTCTGCAGCCATCAACCCCCAGACTGGTCAACCAGACTACAGTCAGGCATGGATAGAATACTACAGGTCACAGGGCATGATTCATGAGGCCCAGATGGTTCTTCAACAGGTGGCTGCAAATCAGGCAGCTGCTCAAGGGGGCCAGCCTGGACAACAGTGACTAGTGGAAGGATGGAATGGTGTTTAGTGTTAATTTGTAGGTAGATTTATTTTTGTATTTGGGGTTTTAGATCCAATTGACTAATATTTCTGAGTTTGCTTGAATATCATTTGAGCATTTATCATTTGCATGCCCTTCATTAAAATATGTAGATATGTGGTTTAATAAAAAGAATTTTTCAATATTTCTAAAAGATATATAGTGGATGTCATTTATTATTATTATTATTTAGGCATTTGTGTATAGCGCTTACCTTACAGCTCTAAGCGCTTCATTTCCATTTTTTCTCTCATCCTTTTCATAGTTAAAAGTGGAAACTTGTAAGGAAAGCTTTCTAACATTAGAGACAAGTGGATGTGTTAGTGTGTACGAGACAGTGGGAACTTTGCTTCACTCAAGCTTGAAGACTTGTAAAGCTGCAAGAGTGCGCTTTGACAGGTGTGCTTTTAGGATAGATTTTATATTTGAACTGTTACATTAGAGAACTTTTCTGGTGTCATAAAGGTTAAGTCCTCAGGATTTCTGTTATTTGATTTATGGGGTATGTCTCTGTTATCTCTATTTCCCTTTAAAATTTGTGTTGTATTTGCTGGTGTTTGCAATATTTAATCGTTACCATTACATATTATCATTAACTTGTTCAATTTGTAAGCAGTCTTATATAAACTTATATATTACATAATTGGTGATGATTAATATCTGTAATTATTCCTCTTTTTAGTAATGCCATTATTAAATCACTCTCGATTAGATTATCACACTAAGTTGTAATACCATGCATTTGTTTTTAACAAAAGAGGCAAGCCTCTTTAACAAAATTTTGTATTTTTATATTTCCTGCAATGGATGACAATTATAATGTTTGAACAAGATAGAATATATTGCTCTCAAAGAGTTTTCAAGAAGAATGATAATGATAACATGCCAGTATCATTGTGACTAATAATGTTATATCTTATTGTTCTTACGGGTTATCTATTTCCTATAATTTATTACTTTAATGCAGATGAAATTAATTTTATGAAGTGTGTTTTCATTACAGTGTTTATTTTTTAAACAGACAAGAAATAATGCATTGCTTTGTACTTTTGAACTAAAAATATTGCTGTAAGAGTATTATAGATTTTTAATTATATATTTTGTTGAAATACCTAATGTGGTCACTGCAACTGTATTAAGATCAGAGTTGATTTAAGAATGGCGGCTGTATATTTTATTGTATTTTCATCTAATCAAGCTTTGCCCATACCTAACTGGTGTCATTTCATTGTTGTGCAGTGTGGATTTTTAATGAATGGTGCAAAGTTTCATGTTCTTTTAAAATTTCTGCATCACCTTGATTTCTTTTTTGGTAACATTGGATATTTAACAGCCAATTTGCTTTTGATTTAAATACAAATATTAACCTAGAGTGTTTAGTTATGTCTTGGCAGACACGAAAGAATTTTGTCACCCTTGACATTTTGCATTTTATTAACTCTAGCATGGCCTTGATGAAAATAACCACATTGCACTTCTATGATAATGGTTTAGCTTAATTGCTTTTTTAAATTAAAAGAAATAGTTGGTCATGTTAACTGCTGCTGCACCAAGATTAAACTTTTGCAATTTATTGTGTGCACCACATTCCAATACAGCTCTGGATGTGTGTGTTTTTTTTAACTATTTGGCTTCAAAGTTTACCAATCACACTTTTAAAAAAAAATATTACTCATGCCAGTTCTCCATTGTGTAGTAGATTTCCCATTGTATCAAGAATATTTCTATATGGTAAAGGCATATATATAGTTTGGATAAATTGTAGCATTTTGTTTCTTGTCTTGTATACAACACTCACTCCCTATTCACCTTGCATGGATTTAATGTCTTTTTACTTATTTTTTTAACATGCTGGTATCGTCCAACCCCCACTTTACACCTAAAGATGGTTGCTGAATCGATTGGTGTTTTATGTATGTGAGGTATGATTGAGAATATGAATGTGTATATGGTGCATAGAAATTATATGAAAAACATAGTTTTATTCATTTTATTTCCCCTTGTTCATTTATATATATATATATTATTTTAGTAATTTATCAACAAAAAAAGAAGTAATGATGATTGATACTGATATTAATTGAATTTCCTTTAATTTTTTAAATTAATTTTTGTTTTAAATGCAAATTAAAACTTGTTAGAGATTAACAATGATAAATAGCTATTGTTTCGATGCTTGTATTTTGTACATAAGGAAACAAAAAGTCTTTCCCTCCAGCTATAAAGGATGATTATGTATGCTGTTAATGAACATTTCCCCCTTCAATTTCCATAACTTTTTTTAAAAAAAACATTGAATTAGTGATGGCAGATTGAAAACGATACAGTATTAATACATTATCATTATTTCAAATGCCTTTTAAAGTGTTGACAATGATGATGATCTGAATTTTTATGATGCTCATTTTGTTAACTTATAAATTTTTTGACCATGGGAACTCAATATGAAAATAAACAATGGAACATATCGTATTTTGCTATTTCTGCCCATAGGATGTCATTAATTGATGCAAATGCTTAATTGTGAAAATTAGATGCCAAAGTTATATATTTGTTTTTTTTTAATATTCATAATGATGCTCCATTTTGTTTAATTTTAAAAAAAGAAAAACAAATCGTCTTATTTAAACATGCCATACATATGTTAACTTGTTTTCATGTAAAAGAGAATTTAATGAAAATAGGTAGTCTTCTTTTTTTTAATTTAGTGTATTTTGACCCCCTTCTGAAATACATATTTTTTCTTAAATATGCCATCACTGATGTAAAGTTATTTTAATCATTGCTTTGTGTTGTACATTAACCTACAATTTATTTCCTTTGAAGTGATTTTAAACCATCAATAGTTGACCAATCTTTTTTGTCCCGTCTCATGTGCAGCAATTGGTATATAATGTTATTCGTGGACAATTTAAATGTATGTTATCTTTACTTCTCATTTTCTCTTTTGCCTCAGTAAGGATCATTTTGTTAAAAATTAAGTTTATTCATTTATCACTATATAGATTTAGGCCCTCTCTTTTTTTTTTTTACCAAGGGAAGAAGAAAAAATGCTAGGTCAATATTTAGTAAACATTTGTAAGATAATGAGATACCGGTAATCCATTTTATTTGTGACTGAGTTAGGCAAGTTTTTTATTAGCCAATTCCTTCATGAAAGTACAAATTTCTACTGTATAAGCTTTTGAAACTTGTAGAATTATCTCTTGAAATATCTTAATTGATTTATATGGCTTCAATTTTTAAAAGATAAAGGATATTTAACACATTTTTGTATAATAATTATGCATTGGCATGTTGGATTTTGCACAATTCAATTGTGCTGTTTTTGAAATTTGAGAAATGGAGCCTGTCTTAAGCATTCCTTGTAGTTTTCACACTGATGACATTAGTTAATTTTATTTATTGAAATGCTTATAAATGATAATAAATATTATGTTGTATGAACAGTTTTCTCTCCTTAATGTCTCTGATCTTATTTTTAAAATTTAAAGTTGAATATTAAGGTAATTGCTGCAATGGTTAATATTGTTACAATGATTATTTTTTTTGTAAACATGCAAGATGTTAACGAGCTGTGATCATGTTGTTAACTTGCGAACATGTCTTTTTTCACCCTACCCTTGCATAACTTTTTGGTTAGTGTACTTGGTACTATGTCCTAAATGCACAAGGCCTTACTGCCCCCATCTTTTTTGATGCTTATCTTTTAAGTAAGCCATGTCACTATAATAGACATGTAGCTACAGAATGTTTCAAAATGGCACATAGTTGAATTTATTTGGACAAAAATGTCGGTTATCATCTCTGGAGACTTTGCTCAGCTTTTCATGGCATAAATTATCTTCCCTCAAAATAAACTTTGTTTAATTCATGGCTGCAAATTGATGCTTTTAATACTCATTGATATGTGAAATGTTCTGATTTGAACTTATCCCCATAGAATGAAGCCAATATTCATAATTGTATTATGCCATCAATATTGTTAGATTTAAAAAAAAAAAAAAGTAATCTTCACCATGTGCTTCCTTGGTTCAACGTCTAATATTTGCTGCACATAAACCCTTGATTTACCACATGTAGTTGACTTTCCCCTGTTCTTGGATTTTCGTTTTAACATTAACAATACCAAGCAACCAAAGTCATGATATATCTTAGAATGCTATTATTCCAACTGGTACAATGTTCGTTATCTCTCCTGCTCATGATCATTATTTTGAATTACTGCAGCCCAGTCCTGATATAAATATAATGAAACTTGTCTCTTTCTGAATTACATGAACCCTTGTCTTAATCTTAGATAATTATTTGCTGAAGAAGTAGCACAAACCATGAGATTGCGCTTAATATCCCCACATAACTTTTGATCAAAAATCTTTGGTATAATTTTTAATCCTATGTATTGTATGTAAAACCTGTTGTATAGTTTTTATCATGTCTTGTCATTTATTCAACAAATATAATTAGAAATGTTTATTTCCTCTGTTTTAGACATGAAATTATTGTAAGGAGCATCATTTGTATTAAATTTATCATTGCTACAAAGTAATTATTTTCAAGTTTAAGAATGTTAGCAAATGCTTATTTTAGAAGATGGAATGCTTTGAGGCATTTTATTTTTATATTTTGCTATATATTCAAATCACTTTAAAAAAAACAAAGTAAGTAGATATGAATGGAATGTTGATGTGTAAATGAGAACATATGTGGGTAAATGTGGTCCTTTCTACACCCCCTCCTGTCCAATGTAATTTTTAAAAAGGTGTGATAATTGACATAGATAAAGCGAGTTTGTATATTTTTAAGGCTTGAGCTTTCACTTAAATTACTTGTCAGAATTATTCCTTATTTTGGTTAGGTTGGATTTAGCAACCATGGGCTTAGAAGATGGGGACAATTCAAGTGTACTGGAGTGGTTATCTTTCCTCCCTTTTGTGTGGATATCAGAGTGGTTCCATTTTTATATTTGCCTGTTATGTATATAGCTACTACCATTAGACTCACTTGTTGTTTTTTGTGGTCTCATCTCAACACCCAGGCAGTACTCCAGTTAACTGCAATTCTCTTTGGCACATTTTTTTTCCTTTAGATATATCTTCAAATATTTGATAGCTTGTTGCATAAAGCATCATATTTCCCTTTCATATTTTTATTTTTGCATACAATAAATGAAAGGTAATATTGAAAAAGATTTTGACTAAAAGATTTCATCTATGTCTTGTAATCGTACTGTACTGTTTGTATGCTTTTGATATGGTATAGAATTTTACAGCAACTGTAAATTAGTTTTAGTTTTTTCTTTTAATTCTCTTCTCCCTTTTTGCTTGATTCAATATTTGTATGTATTATTTTCTTGTGTTCAATAGAAAATGTTTTTTCAACATTTAACTTTTTGTATTCTTAACTTGCCTTGGTAATCACGTGTGTATTGGTTATTATTAATTCAGTCCATTTTTCTCATTGGATTACTATTAATAAACATTGTTATTGATTCTTTGGTTTTTAAATGTATATTTCAAAAGTAAATTTATATGTAAAACATCTTTGGATTTTGTCTAGTTTGTTTCATTTTAAGGTCTCTGTTTAACTAGATTTCAGTAGGCAAGATTTTAGAAAAGAAACCTGAATAGAGCAAATAGATAAATTGCTATTCCTGCAACTGCATTAAGTACATGGTCTAATAGTATCTGTATCAATCAACTGTTACTAAGGTTACCTATGGTTATGGCGTTAGTTTAAGTTAAAGGATAAATTTACAACCTAAAGGCAGCCTTGCCTTAACTGGAAAGAAATTGGGGAACCTAAGGCCCTGTGACCTTGACCTTGCATTAGTACCAGTTATTTGTTGAACTGTAGCAAAATTCAACTAGTGGCTTAAAAATCAAGGTATATCTCACAGACCTGTTACTCTTATAATTTTGGCATAAATTGTATGATTTTGAGAAGTCTTTAAAGTTTATACAACTACAAGGGGCTCGGGTTAAAAAAAATATTCAAAAGGAAATAATTACGTCCTCAGGACGACACGACCAGTAGTTTGTCACTAGGCTCAATACTACTATATCTAGCGAGCATTACTAAGTATGCTGATAACCGCGAAACATTCTCGGAATATTCTTTTACTTTTAGCCTTATACTTAATAAAAATCATGCATGGATGTGACAGTTGGCCTATTATTGGAGATAAATACTGTAGTTGTAGAATTTACACATTCTGGTGACCCTCACCGCAGGGGTGCGTAATAGTTGGACATCCCCTTAACATTGACAGGATGTAGGTGGGGTATGCAGATCTGTTTACCCTCAAACTCTTAATTCGTACAATATCATTACAAAATCATTCAATACATTATCTAAATAGTAGTAAAAAATAAGGGGAACCTAATTTTCAAAAGCATTACTATTAGGCAGCTCAACCTCCCCCACTTTTGTTCGGTGACTTCGGCGGGTATCAAATATTATCATCAATCTCCGCTCCCCCCACCACAGCTTCGTCTATCAAAGTGGCAAATGTCGTGTACACTTTTATTTGGATTAATGCACTGTGGGGTCGTCCATTAATTATGTCAACCTAATTAGGGGGGGGGGGATGTTTGGAAATATTTGGGTAGATTAGTTGACGTCAACGATCATATTTCTAGTAAAATTTTAATCTTACAATTTTTTAAAAAGTTTAATTATTGTAAAGTCATATAATTTTAGGCTTTTAATAATTAAGTTTTATTTAATGTATAACCGTGTGTGCTGCATAAGGCTGAGAAGTCAAAAGGTGGCCGCTCTTCAACTGTATAATTCTGTTTGTCGCAAATGACTAAGGCTGTATGTTTGCGATCATGTTGCAGATATGGACAATGTACAAGTGTCATGTGCAGTCAAGATAAATGATCATTGATAGAGTAGGAATATGATATTTTGAGAATTAATTGAAAGTAAAGTGAGTAATTATAATAACATCGTACAGTCGAAAAGAAAGCTAGCGTATGACTTGCTTTAGGTCTGAGGAGGGAGGAAAGGAAATAAAAACTGGCAACTAATCCGATTCATGCCGCACATTTTACAAAACAAAATCAGTTATCGATATAGTGATTTTTTAAGAGGTATTTAGGGACATAATACAGTTTAATTTTTTTAAATACACAAAGAAATCGACAAACCAAACTATCAGTATCATCAGTTGATATTTGAGGCATATGTAAAGGCTTTTCCAAGTAAGCGTAAGCAGGATAGCAAAAAAGAAGTCAATAAAATTTGAGTTGAATTAAAGACAAAGACAGCCAATATTGACGTTGTACATTTCCGCAAGTAGAGGTGTTAGCAAAAGTAGATGCCTTATTTAGTTATTATTAGCTAAATATGCTGCAATAGCACCGAAAAATAAAGGAAAACTGCTCTCGGCTTCTGGGCAGGTCATGCTTTGAAAAATGAAACTGCTTATTTATATTCAATTGGCTACAAATGTAGGAACAGTAGTCAGTAGAAGAAGACGTTATAAAATATCAAACTCCTAATGAAAAAGACCCGAAAAATGTTGACTTGGAAGCTGGTCCACTTAGTACATGTAGTAGTAGTAGCAGTGAAGTCATGTGTTAAGTACAAAACAAAAGCCCAAGACGAGCTGCAGGGTCAAATAAATATCTTCAAGAGTGATTTGATTGGCTTGTACAAGCGAAAGGGCAGTGGTGTTGTACCTTTAGACCAGGAAAAGGAACTTGGATAAAATAAAATAAAAATTGATGAGCTAGAAAAGAAACTGAAAATTAAGAAAAAAAAAATATGAGCAAGAAAAGCAGCAGTTGTTCAGGAAAAAAAAGAAGGACACTTCAACTAAAATGTGTGCAGAGAATCCTGACATAATTGATAAATTAAAGATCCGACAGAAAGCTGGCCACCCACAAATTGATTCATAATTGAAGAAGATCGGCCACTACTTCTAAAGACAATTGTCAATTGTTGACATTGCTTTATATTATATGGGTCTGCTGCTCATGAGAAAAGGTAGACTGATATTTATCGCAGTGTCAAAACTCTTGATAAACGGACAGAACACCTGAAGATCAAAGGTTTTCAAATAAGTAGAAGTGCTGTTTATACTAGATTAATACCCAAACGCAGTTCCTCCTTTGAAGGTAAACGAAATTTCAAAACTGTGGCAGTGAAATTAATTCGAGCACAACATGATATGATTCACACTCCAAGTACATTTATGGTCGATTTTACACATCTACTCTTAATCATCCTGAGGAAATTGCCTCCTTGTTGGGACCAAGAGAAGTGTGTTTTATCAGTCAAGATGACAAAGCCAGAGTACCTATAGGACTGACAGCAGCTAACAAGCAGGCTCCACTTTTAATGCATGTTGAATATCATGTTAATTTGCCAGACCATGACTGGGTTGTGGCGGCAAGGCATAAACTCATTCCGTCAGTTTATGCTGGCATTGAAATTCAAAAGGATGGTCTAGGCAAAACTGAAGCTGTAATTTATTCAGGTCCAACATACATAGCCATCAGGTCAGGCAAGCATTCCTCATCATCAGCTTACGCTCATGGACTAGACTATGAAAAGCTGCTTCAGTTCAAAGAATTCGACATTATAACAAAGGATGAAAACAATAAAATAGTCAAACCTGTTCTTATCATGTCTGTGGATGGTGGATCGGATGAAAATCGGAGCTATCAAAAAGTAATTGATGTAGCAATTCATCATTTTCTAAAGCAAAACCTTGATGCAATGTTGGTTGCAACAAATGCACCTGGTAGGAGTGCATTTAATCGAGTAGAATGAAGGATGGCTCCACCAAGTAGGGAACTGTCAAGCCTAATTTTACAACAGAAGCATTTTGGTAGCCACCTTGACTCACAAGGTCTAACAACTAATGAAGAATTGGAAAAATTAAATTTCCAATATGCTGGCAAAATATTGACAGAATTGTGGATGCAAGTAACAATTGACAATTTTGCAACAGTGGCTGAATATGTTGCACCTGAATTAACTGAACTTGTGGCGGAAGATTTAGTAACCAAAGATCAAGATTGGTTTACTAATCATGTAAGAACAAGCCAATACTTTTTACAAATTGTGAAATGTCGTTATGAGAACTGTTGTCAGCCGATTCAAAGCTCCTATTTTGAAATTGTGTCCAATAGATTCCTATCCCCGCCGATTCCAGTCTTTCAAACTATTGAAGGCCTTAAGGCATCAGATGCTTCTGAGAGTGACTTACACAGATTTCCATCTTTTTTTTTCTTCAATCAGTCTGTCAAATTTGATAATATGTTACCTCGATTCACAAAGGCATTCAAAATTCTTCCATTTGATCTTCATTGTCCCTCAGTCCAGTCATCACTGCTTGAACAGATTTGCAAAATCTGTAACATCTATTTTGCATCACAAGTCATGTTGAAAAAGCATTTTCAACAGCACCGACAATGCACTCTTGAGTTGAAGAAATGACCACCGTCTCCTCAACAAAAAAAGATTCGACCGATGCGAGTAGCTGCCAGGAGACAGAGAGAGCTTATGGCAATTATTGCTCAAAATGACAATGCTTCTATTTTAAGTGCTGAATGGTTAGATGAGGATGATGTTGACTTGTCTGGTATATCAGTTCCACAAAATGAAAATGATAAATCAGCTACTATGCCCATTGTTACGATAGAGCAACACCTGGCTACTCCATGGGAAGATGATACTCAATGATAGCAGCTAGAAACTATACTACAATTGTCAGCTGTACTGAAAATAATCATATCCATACTTCCACAAACAATGATATTAGTCTTTAACTTAAACAAACTTTTAATTGAGTCTGGATTATAAAATTTAAGTGTAAAAAAAGTTTTTAACTTGTTTATTAATAATCTAAAGGTGTAATAAAATGTTTTTCCTACAATTTTATATGTCATTTAAATAGATCAGCATAAAGTAAGAAGTATTTATCTTATAATTCTTTTTTTTGGGGGTGGGGTGTATAAAAATGTTGACATAATTACTTAGGGGGCGTCACTGAAAGTTTGACAGTGTTGATAGGGGGGGGGGGTGTAAAAAATTGCTAAAAAATTGTTGATGTAATTAATGGACGCTCCCTGTATATAAACATATGGATGTCAGTCATCTACTTTGAGAAGTGACCTTAATATGCATGAGAATAGTTATTGTATACATTATACTGTTTGTTGATTTTACTATTAACATACTGTGTTGTACGATTTTGTTGAGGTGGTAAAGTACTATCCTGAGACTATTGTATTATTACTATATTGGGAGTTACAATGTAACGAGGTCTGTCTCACGAATCCATAGATATGAAGTTATTACTAATCCATTCATTACCATTACATGACATTTGTATTTAAATTCTTGTTAAAATCATTTACTGGTGTGAACATTACCTGAGCATCTCATGAGTTCATGATTGAAATATTGAAGCAGGAGGAAAGCTCTCCATTGATAATTTTGATGAACAGTTTAAATTTAAGGAAATTTGTAACAATAAGTCTAAGTAAGATCAACTTCCTCCGCTTCATTTTCTTGCTGTGCTTCAACTAAAACTTAAGATAAAAATAATAATGTTGAGTAATGAATCTAAAACTAAAACAGGCAGAACATCTGGTGATGTACATGTTGTTCGTCCTTAGCATGAAAAGATGACCAAGGCTATATTACACTAAGTACACAGGAGGCCGCCAGTCCTATTGGTGACTGGAAAGTTTTCCTGCATGTGGGACTCATTGATTTGGTTCCTAGTAGGATTTGAGTCAATGCTTCTTTTTCTTGCAGTGCACTTTCTTAGGGTTTGAGCAGTGCGCTTATTCTATGAGGATTGTGCTCAGACAGTGAGTCTGCCACGCCAGCTTGCCATAGAGTCTTCCATAAATCAAGTTCAATGTCCATGGATTTGAGCTTGAGTGATGCATTTAAATAGTTGTTTGGGCAGTCTGCTGCCTGGCATTCTTGCTACATGCCCTGCTAATGTGGCTTGTCCTTTTTGTGTGGATGCTGATAAAGTCAGTCCGTTTTAGGACCTCAGTAAGTATCAGGTACTCTGACCTGCCACCTTATGCCGATAATGCCAAGAAGTTTACGTAAGCAGGGTAGGTGGAGATGTTTAGCTGTCTAGCATATCTGTTGTACACTGTCCACGTCTTGCTAGCATATAGGAGAGGTGTTAAGATGATTGCCCTATATACTTTCAGCTAAGTTAAAAGACTGAGACCCCTTCGCTACTAAACACTCTTGGGGATCTTTCCAAATGCAACAAGAGCTCTTGTTTTTTTTTCGTATTGATGGCGAGGCCCGAGATTTCACATGCCTTCTTGGTGAAGCAAACAAGTATTTGCTACATTTTCAGTTCCGAGAGTGCATTTAGGGCACAGTCATCAGCATACCATAGGTCTCGAATAACCGTTTCTTAAACTTTCGTAATAAGCTTGCCGTCTCCTAAAATTAAATAGCCCTCCGTCTGTCCTGTCTCTTATCCAAATGCCAATATTATTGTCGAGAAAAGCATCAGCATTGCTGAGAATTCCATACTTAAAAGTGTTGGGGCTAGAACACAGCCTTGTTTTACACCATTAGTTACAGTAAAAGCAACAGACTCGTCAGAATCCATCACCCTGGCCATCATGGAGTTGATGTAGTATTTGTAATAAATCTACTCGGGCAGCCAAACTTCTCCATTATCTTCCACGTTATCTCTACTGACTGAGTCAAATGTTTTGGTCACATCAACAATGCTGATGAACAGGCTGCTGTGTTGCTCTTGACATTTTTCCTGGAGCTGGCGTGCTGCAAATATGTCAGCAGTGCTCCGTTCTAAACGTAATCCACATTTTCAGGAAGTAGTCCCTGTTCAAGATGTAGTTGGTAACGATTAAGTAGGACTCCAGCCAAGATGTTCCAAGCTATGGAAAGGAGAGAAATGCCACAATAGTTGTCACAGGTTTGGCGACTGCCCCTTCTCTGGCAGTCTTTTTGTCCGGACAGGGTCTCCTGCTTTGTAGATTTCAACAGGGATTGCATCTTGTCCTGCGGCTTTATTTGGGAAGAGTTGCTGGATTGCCCTCCCGACTTCATCTTCAATGGGACTTTTGTCTTGGCATGGTTGATCTCCACCTGTGGTAAACGAGCAATGGCATTATTGTTACCAGCAGTTAACGGACTTGACAAACGTGTTCTACCCATATTTCTAATATCTGAATCTTGTCCGTCAGTAGCTGTGTACAATCTTTGTTAAGGATGGGCAAGCAGCCTGAGGAGTGTGGTCCACAGACTTCTTGTATGCCATCGTAGAAATGTTTGGTATCGTGTCTATCAGCGTAGCCCTGAATTTCATCAGCTTTCCTACTGAGCTATAAATCCTGATTCCACAAAGTTTCTTGTCATTTTTATGAGAGCATCTTTCTTGACCTGATAGGAAAGTAGAAAGCTTTATTTGCTCAATTTTTATATTTTATAGTTTCGTAGGGTTTTTTAATGCTCATTTGTTTTCAAAGTGACTGTGTGGGGGCCAAGATTCTCTACATCTACAAATGTATTGAATAACATTGAAGTAGGAAGTAGTATCTTTTGTTCACATTTTAATAACAATATTATAATAAGTCATACTATTATAAATGAACAAATAATGCAATTTAAAAAAAAAAATCATAAGAAACTGATTAGGCTATCCCAAGATCAACCTACATTTATACAATGCTCAAATTTATTCGCAGGGAACGATAGGGTACTGGTACTTTAGTTGAAATGAGATTAAATAAAATATTCATGATGTAAAAAAACTTAATATACAAATAAATACCAGTACCAGTACTCTGTCATACATTCAGTGGTCAACCTGAAACATCTCACGAGCATTGGGCATCAAACTTTTGAGAAAATTTGGAAACATGGCCACAAGAGCAACTTTAAAAAAGTTATTTTTTTTTAAAGTTTCATTTCTTATAACACAGAATGACTCATTTTACAAGTCCACATACCTGGTAGCTAATTATTGTAATTACTGTATTATTTCTATTCTGTATCTCTACTTAAAGTTAAATGTTTGTTCTGAGGGTTATAATTTAGGTAGGCCTATATCTTATTATAGTATATTTACTAGATGTATCAGAATTGATTTTTCACTGATGATATCATTTAACACTCACTACAAACGTCCATCTCTTTGTGTGTTTTGTTTGGGCCTATAAACTAAACTATGACTGTCCAGTCAACATGTTTGGATGCCAGTAAAATATGGAAAATCAAGCATTTAAATATGAATAAAAAATAAAACTGCATTTTAGTTTTAGGAAGATAAGAGGCATCAGTTACTTTAGACAAAAGCACATCATCCTTTCAAAAAAACTGTAAAGGAAAAGGAAGATAAATTCAAGACCAGTTTATGGGCAAATACCTGGCTGGTATTTCTTTGATGAGAAAGTAAGCACAGACTGAGTAAAAAAAAAAGGCCACAATACCACCAAAGTTGGAAGACAAGAGCCAACATGACATGAGATATCTATTTATGCACACACAAAAATACAACAGCAAAAAAAAAAAAAAAAAAAAAAAAACTTGAGTTACAGCTCTCTGAATGTGCACAGGAATTGGGATTAGTTTAAAGAAAAAAAACGAACAATTTTAAACATAGCCTACTGATACTGCAAACATAAAGCTGATTTTCTGGAGCTATACAGGGTACATAATTTGTGACTGTACCATACCATTAATTTAATTATGCCTATTAGTATTATCATGTTGTTGTTTTTTTATAATGTATTGGTAATGCTCATTATTGATATGTCAAAATGTTTGTATATGATACACTCAGTAATGATGAAACAATAAGGCCAGACTAACACCAACAGCATTTTCTTATTAATTTTTCTTCAATTTCAAGAAGCCTGGAATGAGCTTGATTATTAATGTGATTATTTCTTGAATTTTGCTAAAGCATTTCTAATGCATGTTTGTAGAAACTGGTGAATATCTATATTTTGAAACAACTGATGAAGCTGATGAATATCTATACATGGAAACAATCAATGACAGATGGATGATGCAGATCAGAGTTTAGTATTAACAGTTATAACACATCAAGATTAGAATAAAAGGAATTGCATTGCTTTTCATGAAAAATTGAATTAAAAAATAAATTGTGCGATATTGGAAGGAACTAACGGAAATATAAATCAATGAACTATTTTATTTTGTACAGTAGTATTTTTCTTAGTTGAATCATTCTCAGTAAAATGAAACATAAAATACTCTCCTGATGCATGCTTTGACCAACTACAATTACAATGTAGATTTAGATGGAGCCATTTCGATGTTTGGGTTAGTACAGCCACTGTGCACATAGTTTTGCTAGGTTTCATCTTAACATGAGTACTGGTATGATACAAACATTCTTTAAAGCAGGGGTGGCCTATCCAAAAGGTTTCATGCGCAACTTTGATAGCAAGTAAACCTTTCACGGCCAGCTTGTCATTGCACATAAATATTTTAACATCCCCTACATGCTGTACAGAATTAATGATTTTTTCATTAATTCACATAATGAAATGAAGAATACTTAACCAAGGTGATTTTGTCATCTTTTGGCTCACTTAACTTTTAAAATGGATTTCTTTGTAACGGTACATTGAATGTAGAGCTCATAAGTTTATTTGTGATAAATCAGCTGGCTGCGAGGTGGCCACCCCTGCTTTAGAGGAACACGTAATGTTATAAATTATAATTTGCTAGAAAGACATGGCAACAACATGGAGTCATACACTAATCTCGTACTCAGTATGGTTCAGCATTGTTCTTTATAGTTAAGCGAACAAAGTGTATTATTAATACCGGTACTATTAAATTTATAAGATGGGCTGGGCAAAACTCAAGGGACTAAAATAAACCTATTCATTGATTAAATGAAATGTTTCATTTCGATAATCACAATTATTATGTACATAATCATCATTTGCTGTCCATCTGGTAGTGAGTCAATCTGTCTCAATACCATGGTGTGTCAGTCTGTCTCAGTACTGGCATTGTGTCAGTCTGTCTGACTACTGGCAGTGTGTCAGTATGTCTCATTACCGGTGGTGTGTCAGTTTTGTGCTTGCAAAAAAAAAAAATAATTCTGGATCACATCCAAAAGTAAAATCCTGAAGTAAGTTTTGAGATTTTTGTCAACATAAAGTCCTTGATTGCTAGAGATTTTTGTTAACATAAAGTCCTTGATTGCTAGAGATTTTTGTTAACATTAAGTCCTTGATTGCTAGAGATTTTTGTTAACATAAAGTCCTTGATTGCTAGAGATTTTTGTTAACATTAAGTCCTTGATTGCTAGAGATTTTTGTTAACATAAAGTCCTTGATTGCTAGAGATTTTTGTTAACATTAAGTCCTTGATTGCTAGAGATTTTTGTTAACATAAAGTCCTTGATTGCTAGAGATTTTTGTTAACATAAAGTCCTTGATTTCTAGAGATTTTGTCAACAAGTCCTTGATTTCTAGAGATTTTGTTAACATAAAGTCCATAATTTCTAGATTTTTCATTTAAGCTGGGATCAAATGTTAACTTGTAAAAACATAGAAACAAGAAAATGTTCCCATCTGTCATTGTCTAATGGCAGGTTGCAGAGCAATCCACCATTTGGGATCATCAAACTCTCTTATGTTATGATTATCAAATACTACTATTTTATGATTATTAGACTATCCTGTTAAGATTATCAACCACTTGTATTATAATGATATGTTTATCAGACGCTCCTATGTTATGATTGTCAAACTATTCTATAATTTTGTCACATCTTTTTGTTCTGGTGAGTTGACAGTTAGGAAGCCTTCCTCAGAGATGCAGCCATTTTGTTCAGAGTAATCACACCACAACCCTTCCTCTGGCTTTCGAGAATTTGAAAAGCTGAGAAAGTTTTCACAGTTTTCTGTGGGTACTCTCCCTTCTTCTAGATCTGGTCTAAAACCTGGGTCTCCTGAATAGCCAGGCATTTGACCATCCACAAAAATCTCGTTGTGGCTGCGACTGTGAGACCATTGAGCCAACATTTTAGTTTTAGGTGTCTTTGGTTTTTTCCCTCGAGAAAGAAAACCGCTTTCAGGATTGACATTGCTTTGTCGACTAATGATGTTGTGCGCACTGCACCCACCCTGTGGCAACTCATGGTTTGTGTGATCGTCTTCACTTGACAGCGAGGATCCTGCAAAGCCACTCTCAGCAAATGACAGCCGGCCATTATCGCCACGTGAATTTGTTTTCTCACCATCCCTCGATGAAACACCTTTTTGAACAGATCTCTTTGGTACACATGAACTTAAACACGGGGAAGCATTTTTAATACTAGGTTGGTCCAGTTGTCTTTCTAGACACGAAACCTTAGACAGAGGGTCTGGTGCAGCCTGTAAGTCATTCTGGGGATTATTGTCTTTTCTCTGATGAGATAATGAAGAGGTTGATTGCTTTATGTCAGTGCTTGCCGGGGATTGTGCTGACGTTATTTCAGGCCATGCCTGATGCAGGTAACGAGAAACTGAGAATTTTTCCAATTCTTGTGGGTCAGAATTTGACTTGGGCGGCTTATTGTCCCCTGAACTCTCCACAGGCTCTGGTAATTTGACCTCATTTGAATCCCTTTTATTAGTCGATGCTGGTGGGTTTGTATTAGCCTCTGGTTGCAAGAAATGTCTTAACTTGTCTGCGCCACCACCCACACCTGCCCCACCACCCAAACCTGCGACGCATGTTTCATGCTTCCTTCCGGGGCCTGCCGTTATTTGGGACTCTGCGTCGTCGTCATGGGCTAAAGCACTCACTGATTTTTCACTCTGCTCAACCGGCACTCGACCACTCACTTCGGGAATAACCTTTGAACCCCCAGAACCCTTCTTCTGGTGCTCTCTGCAAGCAAAGTTGTAGCCTTTGGGGTTTGTCATATCATCCAGTCGGTTGGGCCAAGATGGCAGCTGATGTTGGCACTTGATCTTTTCCATTATGTCCTTTTGGTCCTGCAGTATCTTGGGGGACTCAACCTGGGACAGGTTGTTGTTATCCATTGAATTGCTCTGGGGAAATATATTGTTGCCAGTTATGTGGCAACAGTCCGGGGAAGGTAGATAAGCAGAGGAAATATCACCATCACATGCAGCATGTGTACCGTAAGGTGTGCCTGTACCCCCACCATCACATGCTGCAGCTTTGCTGTAACTGCCGTGGGTTAGGCAGTTTTCGTGCGACTCAACATCAAGCGTTTCAAGGTCATCTAATGCCATGGCATCAAACTCTCTCCTGAATGAATCTTTCTCTTGCCTCACCCACATTAAATGACGTGCCTCTGTGCTCCACATCTCACACGTGTAAATCCTTTCTGCAAAAGCACAAATTTGACAGGAGTTGACCAAAAGTTGTGTAAACCTATCCAAGTCCATGTGTTCAACACGTGTGTTGACTATATAATAGAACAACGGCTTCTGTTTTCTGAGGCGATTATACCTGGAGTCCAATGGAACGGATGCATCCCCAAACACAGTCTCCTCAATCCACGGATTTTGATTTGTGTAGTCTTTGATGGCATTGATGTGATAGAGAAATTTCATAGGGTCATTCCAGTTAAGCACCATGGCGTGCATGTGAGTGGCCAGGTAATTGTTGTGTCCGTCGTCACTGAGCGTTCCGGTCATCTCATGAGTAATCTGGATCACACGGTCTAAGTAATTATCTGCCGACATACTGAGATCGACAGGGTCAATGTGGATTGTTGTCACAACTGGATGACTAGAAGTACATGGATAATCTGGGCAGACTTTGACTGCTGTGTCTCTATCCCTTGAATCTGATTCGGGTGCGGCTGTCCAAGGGGGACTGGGGTCTGCTGATGTTCTTCTGCCTTCTGATGCGTCAAAAGGAATATCATCGAACAGTTGATGCAAATTGGGCACATTTGTGGGGTCCCCAGCATTCTTTGCAATATGGTGCACCCTGGAGCTCTCAGGATCCATTTTTTGTCGAAGGACGACTCGGATATGAGCGAGAGTGAAATTCAAGCGGAGCCGCATGTCGTGATCCTTGACTGTCAATCGAAGAATTCTTTCTGCTTCCAATGCATTTTTGAAGGCTTCAGGAAAGTTGTCACTGAAAACATGGGAGATAATTAAGATTAACCTTTCTGAGAATCACTGGAAGAGTTGATGTTCTTGATAAAATTAAATATTTATACCTATGGGAAAGTTGTTTAATTGCTGTTCCCTTAAGTAAGCTTTCAGCTATAAACTCATGTAAGTTATTTCCTTGTTTCCTTGGGCAAATAAAAATTTATTGAAAAGAAGAAAAAAATTTAATTCATTCAGACGCAAAAGTGTTTCAAGAAAAATGTAAAAAAGTTGATTGACATCTTTACTAAAGACTTAAGACTTTAGTTTAATATTGTTACTCTTGCCAATACTTAAACCCTCACAGAACACAGGTAGAATTAAATTGCAATAAACCCTCACACAATACAAGTAGAATTAAGTATCGCTCAAATTTACCACTTTATGTTGACCTCACTTAAATGAGTCAGGGTCAAGGCTGTTGAATAGTGACTCCAGCCACATTCACGTCTTATTTCCAGGGCTTGATAGAGATATCTCAGACACTCATCTGTTCAATATTGACAACAAGATCAAATACATAGAGAATATTGACAACAAGATCAGATACATAGAGAATATTGACAACAAGATCAGATACATAGAGAATATTGACAACAAGATCAAATACATAGAGAATATTGACAACAAGATCAGATACATAGAGAATATTGACAACAAGATCAGATACATGGAGAATATTGACAACAAGATCAGATACATGGAGAATATTGACAACAAGATCAAATACATAGAGAATATTGACAACAAGATCAGATACATAGAGAATATTGACAACAAGATCAAATACATAGAGAATATTGACAACAAGATCAGATACATAGAGAATATTGACAACAAGATCAGATACATAGAGAATATTGACAACAAGATCAGATACATAGAGAATATTGACAACAAGATCAAATACATAGAGAATATTGACAACAAGATCAGATACATAGAGAATATTGACAACAAGATCAGATACATAGAGAATATTGACAACAAGATCAGATACATAGAGAATATTGACAACAAGATCAGATACATAGAGAATATTGACAACAAGATCAGATACATAGAGAATATTGACAACAAGATCAGATACATAGAGAATATTGACAACAAGATCAGATACATAGAGAATATTGACAACAAGATCAGATACATAGAGAATATTGACAACAAGATCAGATACATAGAGAATATTGACAACAAGATCAGATACATAGAGAATATTGACAACAAGATCAGATACATAGAGAATATTGACAACAAGATCAGATACATAGAGAATATTGACAACAAGATCAGATACATAGAGAATATTGACAACAAGATCAGATACATAGAGAATATTGACAACAAGATCAGATACATAGAGAATATTGACAACAAGATCAGATACATAGAGAATATTGACAACAAGATCAGATACATAGAGAATATTGACAACAAGATCAGATACATAGAGAATATTGACAACAAGATCAGATACATAGAGAATATTGACAACAAGATCAGATACATAGAGAATATTGACAACAAGATCAGATACATAGAGAATATTGACAACAAGATCAGATACATAGAGAATATTGACAACAAGATCAAATACATAGAGAATATTGACAACAAGATCAGATACATAGAGAATATTGACAACAAGATCAGATACATGGAGAATATTGAATAAATCTCCTAACTGCACATGAGGAAAAAAAATGGATTCTATGATTGGATTAATTTGACACTAAACCTGGCATATTACATCAAACACCTTGAATTGACACTAAACCTGGCATATTACATCAAATGCCTTGAATTGACACTAAACATGGCATATTACATCAAACACCTTGAATTGACATTAAACATGGCATATTACATCAAAAAACCTAAAGGATAATAGATAGATTCACAAAATCTATTTGACTTTTTTCCAACATTGAAATGTTATTTTTTTTAAATATTTATTTTTAACAACTCTGACTCAGAAGCCATTCTAATTTAGCAAGTTAGTTTACACTTGGCTTGTGTTATATTACATCTTCCCTGGGAAGCCTGTGATACATTACACTTAGCCTGCGTTGCATTACATTTGGCCTGTAATACATTTCTCTCACTCTAAGCTTGTAGTCCTACACGGGATGGGGTGTTGCTGGGCTTGATACCCTGCTCCCTAACTCAAGGAAGGTTACTCACATCAAACATAAGAGAGAATATGATGCCCTTACCCAGCTTTCCTTCGCGTAAAAGGATCATGGCCATGTTGTTTAGAGAGACCAGAAGGTTTTCAGGGCACATCTTGGCCAGATACATTCTCTCGTTGTAGCTGAGTTTGTACCACTTGAAAGCATCTTCCAGATTGTTGTTGCCTTCAACACAATTTTATTTATTATCTTTCCATCACCATGTAGCAAAAATATTTCCATTAAAAATAGTTTAATGTGACAAAAATGTATTAAAAATTTAAAGTTGTTGGAACAGAAACCGGTTAATTTAATCTCCGCCAGTGAACGGTGGAAAGTGTTGGAATGTAAGTTTTCGATTCGATACATACCTCTCTCTTCTGTCAAACCTATAAGGTTAAGTAAAGTGGAAAGCTCTGGATGGTTCTCACACCTATAGTTGATGATCTCCAATAGTTTATCCAGCCTCTGACGAGCCAGTCTGTTATTACCTAGATATCAACAAAATAAATGGATACTAATACTATACTCAATACTCAACAATATTATGTTTCACTTCTGTAAACGTATCTATACATAAACTTTATATCTATATGGAAACCTAATATTTCTATATAAACTACATCTTTAGATAAACCTTAATGTATTTATTAGACTAATATCTTATAACTATAAACCAAAATATAAGAACTGCAATTGTTAAACTGAATCGTCATTGGTTAGAGAAGTGTTGACAGTAATAACGAGAGGGATAAGCTAACCTTTCAATAGGATAGGGATTAGCTGACCTGTCAATAGGATAAGGATAAGCTGACCTGTCAATAGGATAGGGATAAGCTGACCTGTCAGTAGGATAGGGATAAGCTGACCTGTCAATAGGATAGGTATAAGCTGACCTGTCAATAGGATAGGGATGAGCTGATTGGTTAACACGATAACGGATAAGCTGACATGTCCATGTGATATGGATTAGCTTACCAGTAAATATTATCGGAATAGTTTCCTGAATTTCCTGGGTGATCCTCTCCTCCCAAAGCTGCAGATCTGACACAAAGAACTGTTCCCCTAGTGCCTGACTGTTGACTTGTCTGAACACTTGTTTGGCTTGCTTGAAACATCTGATGGAAAAGGAAATGAAACAAGTTCACACAATGCCAAAGTTTTAGAGTTTCATTGTCAAGATCAAAATGTACATGTCTTTTTATTTAATTTTTTAAATTAACAGATTTATTAAAAAGTTGCAACGTATTATTAAAAGGGAATAGCATGTAAACAAAACAATGATTTTTTAAAAGCTTTTGGAGCTTTATTCCCGCTGTATGTTATTTGAGATGGCATTGCAGCTTTATTTCCGCTGTATGTTCATTTGAGATGGCATTGCAGCTTTATTCCCGCTGTATGTTCATTTGAGATGGCATTGCAGCTTTATTCCCGCTGTATGTTCATTTGAGATGGCATTGGAGCTTTATTCCCGCTGTATGTTCATTTGAGATGGCATTGGAGCTTTATTCCCGCTGTATGTTCGTTTGAGATAGTATTGCATGCTGGAAGAAGTTAAGCACCTCTGAATTCTTGGAGCCATAGGCATCCATTTTGGTTGTGACTTGACCTTATATTTTGACTCTAACCTTGTTACCAGCACAAAGCAGCAGCTTCTTTTGTTGGGGTTTTTTTGGTTACAATTTCTTTGGCAACTGATTGAATCTTTCCACAGTGATCTTTGGCAACTGATTGAATCTTTCCACAGTGATCTTTGGCAACTGATTGAATCTTTCCACAGTGATCTTTGGCAACTGATTGAATCTTTCCACAGTGATCTTTGGCAACTGATTGAATCTTTCCACAGTGATCTTTGGCAACTGATTGAATCTTTCCACAGTGATCTTTGGCAACTGATTGAATCTTTCCACAGTGATCTTTGGCAACTGATTGAATCTTTCCACAGTGATCTTTGGCAACTGATTGAATCTTTCCACAGTGATCTTTGGCAACTGATTGAATCTTTCCACAGTGATTGAATCTTTCCACAGTGATCTTTGGCAACTGATTGAATCTTTCCACAGTGATCTTTGGCAACTGATTGAATCTTTCCACAGCGATCTTTGGCAACTGATTGAATCTTTCCACAGCGATCTTTGGCACAGCTTTAGTATCAAGTATTTTATATCCCCGTTATTACCAGGAACCAACGGCAGATATTGATTGCCTTCTCCTGTAGCTGGCAGTGTAAGAGTTGTGTCCCCTGCAAAACACAAGTAGAACATCATGGGTCATCATCAGCATTAAGACGTGCTTTGTTTTAACCAACTTACTGGATTGATTCTTTGTATTTCCCTTGTCTGTGTAAAATGGTGCCCTTCTTGTCCAGAGCCCACATCAAGTAATAGGATGGAGCTTCTTTTGATAGCATCTCAATGGCTCCGTCGAGGAGATTGTTGGCTTGATGCCATTCAAGGCCTGTTGGTCGAAGAGATAGGAGTTCAAAGGTCAGAAACTAAGGGCACAAGCTGACCTGACATATCTTTCACAGAGTAGGGGTAGGATAAGGTAAAGTAGGGTAGGATAAGGTAGAATAGGGTAGGATAAGGTAGGGGTTGGATATGACATGATAGGGATAGGGTATGTGGTTGGATATGGTAAGGTTAGGGTAGGGTAGAGTAGGAGAAGGTAGAGAAGGATAAGCTTGGGGTAGGGAAGGATAAGTTAGGGGTGGGGAAAGATAAGTTAAGGATAAGGTAGGGGTTGGATTTGACAAAGGTAGGGATATGGTAGGAAAAGGAAGGATATGACAAAGTCCGGGTAGGATATGACAAGGTCCAGTTAGGATATGACAAGATAGGGAAAGGATGGGATAAGGTAGGGGTAGTGTGGGGTAAGGTGTGGGTAGTGTTGGCTACGGTGGGATAGTGTTTGGGTAGTCATGTTAAACTCAAGGGTTTTTTTTATTGTCTTGGCCAAGTAGAAGTGAGCATAATGTGGCCTGACTGTGTAGGATCCTGAACCTGACAAAGTAGGGTGTGGACAAAACATATGCAATCTTTCTTGTATTGTCATGATAGTGATCTATTGGGGATGGGATGCAGGTGAAGTCTGAGACCAAATCTGCTTGTCAATATTACATTATAATACAATAAATAAATTGTCTAGAAATTTCATCCATTACTTTTTATTCCCTGTGCAACATATTTTTTCAGCACATGCCTGATTTATAATTACAATTTCAAACATTAATTCCTTATTGAGGGGGAGGGGGGTGTTTATTATTGCAACCCGTTTAAATATTTTTAAAACTGAGGAGATCCCGCGATTAAGTTGGATCCCAATTAAGTAGCTTAGTTAGAGTCTTTAAATTCACAAGAGTTATCCCATTTGTCTACTCCATACAGATGTTACAACCACTAGCTGGGTTACATGTAGCAATTCTAAATACCATATTTTTATATATTGCTATTGACCAGTGCCCAGTTGACAAAAGTAATATTGGTTTATAAACCGTACACAAGTCATTAAGGCGTAGCATCTACGTCAATTTGTCAGAGGATCTGAATCATCATTAAAACAGACTAACTTTTAAAGTCAATTATGTTTCAAAATACATTTTGAAAGAGGTAAACAATTTAGTAAAAAAATTAGTAAACAATTTAGTAAACAATTTAGCAAACAATTTATTTTTAGGGCTGCAAAGTTTGAAAAAGACTGTCCTAGATAACTATATTTAGTTTTGAGAAGCCCTGCATTAATGAATTTAATGAGATGTTTACTGATTTCATTTATTCGTTTTTATTTTATTCCATAAAAAATGAATAAATCTCTCAAATGAACAAAAACACCAAATAATTATGCACCGTGCACATGTCAACAAATCATGGATTCAAAATCTCTGGCATGTTTCAGGTTAACAAAGATGAAAAGAATATTGTAACTTATTATCACTGTTAAGCGTTGAGATTACTATTTGGTAACTTCAATCAGACTAGCTGGAATTTTAACAACTAAATTTCAAATAAATTCCCCCCAAACCACACACAATACACCACTATTTCTGCAGCACTAAATTTAGCCTCAACTTACAGCTGTCTAGAACTTCAGTTTCCGCTGTCAGAGCTGTGGACATGGAGGGATAGATAGAAAGAAAGAGCTAGAGAGAAAAAAAAATGAATACAAATTGTCTGGTTAATATAAAAATCATAAAAAGTTTTACAATGAAGGAGTGATGGGACGGTGTAAGGTGACAAAGTCAGCACAGGGGTGATTAAACTATTGTAGACACCACAGGGGTGATTAAACTATTATAGACACCACAGGGGTGATTAAACTATTGTATCTGATTATTTTGGAGGGCGGGAGAATATTACTAGATTTAAGATTTTAAATTTAAATCTATTATTAATTTAGTCCAATTTTTGTAGTCAGACCTTAATAGCAGCGAACACATGATTTCTAATTTAGGACATAAATAATTTGATGTCCTAAAACATGTTCATGATAACTAATTCTCATTTCATTTTACTTTATAATTCTAGTTATGGCCTATGGTATTTGAAATTAAAATGTATTTTGTTATGGTCTCTGAACCTGATCTTTTTTTTGGTGTGCAATTATACATAAACAGTTCATGGATAAAAAGTAATGTTCTTCCTTTCAGATCTGATCGTTTTCTTAAAAAAATTACCTAAGTCATTCATATCATTAATCAATAAATAATAATTCATGACATATCTAAAAAAAACAACAACTTCATAAGTGTTAGAACTTTAATTTCATCAATGGAGAAAGTTAACCTTTATCAAGCTAAAAATATACATTTCTTTAATAGCAATGCGTTTTTATTTGAATGCTTCGAGAGTGACAGCACAATATGCTCTGAGTAGTGTTTGATACTAAATATAACGGGATTCTTTTTTTATACTTATTCTTTTACTTGAATGCAGACAGTTTTACCCCCCTCAATTTACTTGATTTCAATGTTTCGTCTACTTCATTACCTACAAGAACTTTGTCAAAACACATGGTTAAATTTAAATACGGTACCCATAAAGTTACGATCATAAAATAAAATCTTAAAAGTCAATCATATTCAATATAACATTTTCAGAATTAAAAGTAAAAAAAAAATTTTTTAAAAATAAAATATGACTTGCAAATGTAATTTTTGTTACACTTTAATTACCAAAGTTTTTCCATTCAAAAAAATTAATTTTAATTCAAAACTTTACTTTACTTTGCCACACAGGAAAAGGTTTTCAAATAATGTGATGAAAGCATTTTCAAGTCTTGGAATTTTCAGCTGAGACAAACAGATCACAAGTATAAATAAAATAAAAGTAATTTTACATTTAATTTGACTGAAGCTGAAGCTATGATCTATCTAGCGATATAAGACTAATTGAAGCTATCAATTTTAAATCCTGAAAAGCAAATTTGCAAAATGTGAATGTGGAAGATTGGGCTATAATATTTACAGTCAGGGTTACACTTAGATAACAATATAGTTTATAATTTTTTAAATGAAAAATCTATAATATTTTGTTAATGAGTAGGCCTAGGCCCTTCATGTTTTATTTAAAGATCTAAATTCTAAAGGAGACATGTAAAGAAAGTGATGAAAGCAGACTTAAACATCTTAGGTTAAAAATTATTTTGAGATTGGGTTATAAACTCACATTGCATTAATTTTTTTTAAAATTTCTGCTGGAAAATATTATTTTCATTTTGTTTCAGTTCCAACTAATCTAATAGCATGGAGTATAGATATTAAATAGATGAAGTCTATGACATTAAGAAGTAAAATGTTTAGCAATACAAATGAAACAGGGAGGGAAGAGGAAATCTGGATGGGGTGGAGTCAGGGAGAGAAAAGATTCACTGTGATGAGAAAGAAAACTTTTGAGGTGACAATGGCATAGAGTGTTAACCATCATGGCTGCCATGGGAACAACATTTCCGAGCTTTATAGTGACCTCCCCTTGCAGAGCTGTGACTCAGGCATAACAGTGCCAGATATACCAACTAGATATGGTATTGGCCAATGACCACCCAAGCACTTAGTCTTACACTGAAAGCAGCAAAATCCAGCTCTCAAAATTATAACTATGTTTTTAAATCTCAGTTAAAAATTTAATTTAAATTAATTTTATTAATATTTTCCAAGTTGGATAAATAAGTTTAATAAAAAATCTCTAATTTATGCCATGGATACTCAGTTTTGAGCACATAATTCATAGTGCTTCTAATTCTAGTGTAGACAAAAAATATGTATGACTATTGATTTGGTAGATTCTTAAATTGTACTTTGAAATGGTCAAAGAATAAAATTTCATGTGTGCTATGGATGTTTAAAATTTTTTTTTAAAGAAACTCAGCTGTAAATAAATATAATGTATAAATCTTTTTTGTAGCTTAAACTTAAATTATTTTTTATTAGAGTAGATAAAATTTTAATGTACATATTCATGACTCAATAAATTTTCACACTGAACATAATGATCATACGCTTATTATGTTCCTATTTCACCCTTTTCAGAGCTTTAGCTTTAAAATGGATTTTATTTTCATTCATTATAATCTCAATGGTTTTTTGGGGGGTCATGATAATTATTTTAATTTATGCAAAATAAGTTAATAATTTTTATATGCATGCATCTTTGTAAGAAAAATGACTAAGATTTGATCTACAATTTTCTAGCCTTAATTTGATTCTAGAGGCAAAAGATATACCCATAAATAGAGAGCTTGGATATATTTTTAAATGTCCATAAGTCAGTAATAGCTTACTTTAGCAGTGACAAGATGTGGGGGGGGTAAAGCACGGTAGAAGCAGACAGGACATGCCAGAGATATTGAACCATACTTTCCTTTTGAAATACCTGAGCTGGCCCCTATGGCATTGCCTAAGAATGCCTGGAGCACTGCCACCTCTCTCGAGGTCCCATACTCTCTGGCACTGTCATAGAGGCCCTGGTAAAAATCTTTGGCCTCCTTTGTAAAACATTTCATGATCAGACCATTTGCAGACACAGCGACCTGGAGGGAAAAAAATCACCATCAGTTAAGTTGACTGACTTAGCAGGTACTTATGTTGACTGACTAAGTTATGGTGATTGACTTAGTCATGGTGATTGACTTAGTCATGGCGACTGACTTAGTTATGATGACTAACCTACTTATGGTGACTGGCCTAGTTATGGTGAATGACTTAGTTATAATGTATGACTTAAGTTATAATGACTGACCTAGTAATGGCGACTGACATAGTTATGGTGCCTAACCTAGTTATGGTGACTAACTTAGTTATGGTGACTGACTTAGTTATGGTGACTGATTTAGTTATGATGACTAACCTAGTTATGGGGACTAACTTAGTTATGGTGACTAACTTAGTTATGGTGACTGACTTAGTTATGGTGACTGATTTAGTTATGATGACTAACTTAGTTATGGTGACTAACCTACTTATGGTGACTGACATAGTTATGGTGACTGACTTAGTTATGGTGACTGATTTAGTTATGATGACTAACCTAGTTATGGGGACTAACTTAGTTATGGTGACTAGCCTAGTTATGGTGACTGACTTAGTTATGGTGACTGACTTAGTTATGGTGACTGATTTAGTTATGATGACTAACCTAGTTATGGGGACTAACTTAGTTATGGTGACTAGCTTAGTTATGGTGACTAACCTAGTTATTGTGACTGACCTATTTATGGGGACTAACCTAGTTATGATGACTAACTTAGTTATGGTGACTAACCTAGTAATGTCGACTGACCTAGTTATGGCGACTGACCTAGTAATGGTGACTGACCTAGTTATGGTGACTAACTTAGTTATGGTGACTAACTTAGTTATGGCAACTAACCTAGTTATGGGGACTAACCTAGTAATGGTGACTGATCTAGTAATGGCAACTAACCTAGTAATGGCGACTGACCTAGTTATGGTGACTTACCTAGTTATGGTGACTAGCCTAGTTATGGCGACTAACCTAGTTATGATGAATGACCTAGTTATGATGAATAACCTAGTTATGATGACTTTCAAAATATTTATAAACAATTACGGTTATGATGTCCAAAATGGAAAATTAAGATTTTAAAAAACAACAAACTATTTTATTATTGACAAATTGTTTTAGGAGATTATTGTGAACTCAAGCCAGAGTTTTTGTGACCTCCAGCCAGAGTTATTGTGACCTCAAGCCAGAGTTATTGTGACCTCCAGCCAGAGTTATTGTGACCTCAAGCCAGAGTTATTGTGACCTCAAGCCACAGTTATTATGACCTCAAGCCAGAGTTATTGTGACCTCAAGTCAGAGTTATTGTGACCTCAAGCCAGAGTTATTGTGACCTCAAGCCAGAGTTATTGTGACCTCAAGCCCGAGTTATTTTGACCTCATGCCAGAGTTATTGTGACCTCATGCCAGAGTTATTGTGACCTCAAGCCAGAGTTATTGTGACCTCAAGCCAGAGTTTTAACCAAGAGCACAAATCCCATGTCCTCACCAGCTATCTGTCAATACCAAGATTAAGTGATCACATTAACTAATAATTATGTTAACCTATCATTAAATACAACTAATCATTAAGTTAACCTATTATAAAAGACAACTAATCATTAAGTTAACCTATTATAAAAGACAACTAATCATTAAGTTAACCTATTATTAAAGACAACTATTCATCCCTAGAGCACAGCAGAGTCTGTAAAGTATGCCCTCACCTGTACGAATGCTCCATACGTGTTTATGTCACAGTGCAGGGCCCTCTCTATCATATATTTGACGTTGGGCCATTCCAAGATCAAGCCGCTGTAGACCAGGCCTTTCCTGCCCTGCTGCCTCATGCTGGCCTCTGTGTTCATCAGGAGGCGGCACAGGAAGTTGGTGTACCTGGGAACAAGAAGGTTTCCATGAGGTGGTGTCATGCCATGGCGGCATGCGATCATGTCCCCAGAGAAGTGACCAACCCACAGAAAGAAATGACCAAAGCACAGAAATAAAGAAATTTGTTATTACAGAGAAATGACCTAAGGACAGATCAAAATAACAAATGGAAAGAAAGAAATAACCAAATGGAATGGACCAACTGACATGGAGACCAACTGAAAAAGAGAGAAATGACCAAACTCATGGCTGAGATACCATCCATTTCTAAGTAAAGCACTCACTTGTTGCAGGACTGGTCATACCACTGTCCCCTTAGCACCAAACTCCCCTCACTGACAGACGTCATACAGTAGTAGACGACCAGGGGGTGGATGACAAGTCGTCTAGTGACACTGACCTCCCTGACCACAAAGTTCTCCTTCAGGTACTGAATGGTCCTTGTCCACTCCAGGAAGTCGTGCTCAGAACTCACATACTCCAGGTGAGCTGCAACCGCAAGATAAGGGGAGGCATTTTAATGTCACAAGACAAGTTAGTCATTTTAATGTCACAAGACAAGTTAGTCATTTTAATGTCACAAGACATAGTAAATTTAATGTCACAAGATAAGTTACTCATTTTAATTTAACAATTTACTAATACTAATATAACAACAGAACAGGGTCCTTTTATTTTATTCTAATTATTCTAACCAATGCCAAGGCAAATGAGTATATTAATTAATGTCCATGACAAAGTTAATCATTTTGATGTCACAAGATTAATGAATCCATTGATTGGATCTGTTACTGTTATTAAATGAATTATGCTGAAGTTGTATTATAAAATGTGTTTCATTTCATCTCTTGAATGAAGGAATCAATTAGCTCTGATAACAAATATGGCTGCTGTACTTAAATTAAACACAAACAATTAATTAACGATCCCCACAAGTTTTCTTTTATGACCGATCCCCTGAAATTATTAATTTTTTTTTTCTAAGTGGCCTCGCTTGCATATTAACAGCTTACACAGCAACTAATCTTCTACTAATATTTATAGCAGCAGGGCCAAGGTCGTTGCTGGCGTGGGGGGAGGGGGGCACTGGAACCCCCCCCCCCTGCTGGCATCAAATCCAAATTTGAATTTTTTGTATAACCGTAAAGCACAGTAGTATAAAGTGCTCAAAGGATGGCTAAGCTTGGACCCCCCCTCCCCCCGCCAGAAAAATTCACCTACGCCCCTGAGTACATCAAGTCTGTCTGTGAGTACATCAAGTCTGTCTGTGAGTACATCAAGTCTGTCTGTGAGTACATCAAGTCTGTCTGTGAGTACATCAAGTCTGTCTGTGAGTACATCAAGTCTGTCTGTGAGTACATCAAGTCTGTCTGTGAGTACATCAAGTCTGTCTGTGAGTACATCAAGTCTGTCTGTGAGTACATCAAGTCTGTCTGTGAGTACATCAAGTCTGTCTGTGAGTACATCAAGTCTGTCTGTGAGTACATCAAGTCTGTCTGTGAGTACATCAAGTCTGTCTGTGAGTACATCAAGTCTGTCTGTGAGTACATCAAGTCTGTCTGTGAGTACATCAAGTCTGTCTGTGAGTACATCAAGTCTGTCTGTGAGTACATCAAGTCTGTCTGTGAGTACATCAAGTCTGTCTGTGAGTACATCAAGTCTGTCTGTGAGTACATCAAGTCTGTCTGTGAGTACATCAAGTCTGTCTGTGAGTACATCAAGTCTGTCTGTGAGTACATCAAGTCTGTCTGTGAGTACATCAAGTCTGTCTGTGAGTACATCAAGTCTGTCTGTGAGTACATCAAGTCTGTCTGTGAGTACATCAAGTCTGTCTGTGAGTACATCAAGTCTGTCTGTGAGTACATCAAGTCTGTCTGTGAGTACATCAAGTCTGTCTGTGAGTACATCAAGTCTGTCTGTNCCCCCCCCCCCCGTATAGACATAGGCCTATTTTACAATCATCTCTCTAGTCTTATGTGTACACATTTCAATGACATATACACAACAGTTGTGTACACAGTTCAATGATGTATACACAACAGCTGTATACACAGTTCAATGATTTATACACAAAAGCTGTATACACAGTTCAATGACATATACACAACAGTTGTATATACGGTTTAATGACATTAACACAAAAGTTGTAGACACAGTTTAATGACATCTACACGAACGTTTTGATAGAATGATTTCATCCTATAGATCCATTAGGTACTTAAAGTTGTGTCTGATGCAAAGAAAGTGCTGGTCACAAAAGCTGGTCACACAATTGATACACCCTAATTCCGCAGAATCTTCACAGAGTGTGCGAAATGTGTGCATAATGTTAGATACTTTTTACAATCAGGAAACAACAAATTAAACATTAACCAACATTTGTAAAACAAAAAAAATGACGCCACAAAACAAATTGAGTGGTAAATCAATTGAGCACATGAAGACATCACTTGAAGTCAGCACATGAAGACATCACTTGAAGTCAGCACATGAAGACATCACTTGAAGTCAGCACATGAAGACATCACTTGAAGTCAGCACATGAAGACATCACTTGAAGTCAGCACATGAAGACATCACTTGAAGTCAGCACATGAAGACATCACTCGAAGTCAGCACATGAAGACATCACTTGAAGTCAGCACATGAAGACATCACTTGAAGTCAGCACATGAAGACATCACTTGAAGTCAGCACATGAAGACATCACTTGAAGTCAGCACATGAAGACATCACTCGAAGTCAGCACATGAAGACATCACTTGAAGTCAGCACATGAAGACATCACTTGAAGTCAGCACATGAAGACATCACTTGAAGTCAGCACATGAAGACATCACTTGAAGTCAGCACATGAAGACATCACTCGAAGTCAGCACATGAAGACATCACTTGAAGTCAGCACATGAAGACATCACTTGAAGTCAGCACATGAAGACATCACTTGAAGTCAGCACATGAAGACATCACTTGAAGTCAGCACATGAAGACATCACTTGAAGTCAGCACATGAAGACATCACTCGAAGTCAGCACATGAAGACATCACTTGAAGTCAGCACATGAAGACATCACTTGAAGTCAGCACATGAAGACATCACTTGAAGTCAGCACATGAAGACATCACTTGAAGTCAGCACATGAAGACATCACTTGAAGTCAGCACATGAAGACATCACTTGAAGTCAGCACATGAAGACATCACTTGAAGTCAGCACATGAAGACATCACTTGAAGTCAGCACATGAAGACATCACTTGAAGGATGCACATGACATCAGTAAATGAAGACTTCACATGAAGTCAGCACATGAATACATCACATGAAGTCAGCACATGACGTCAGTAAATGAAGACATCACATGATTTCAGAACACGATGACATAACATGAAGTCAGCATGTAAAAAAACACACACACAGACATCACATGACTACACATGAAGACTTCATATGACTACACATGAAGACATCACATGAAGACATCACATGAAGACATCACATGACTACACATGAAGACATCACATGACTACACATGAAGACATCGCATGAAGACATCACATGACTACACATGAAGACATCACATGACTACACATGAAGACATCGCATGAAGACATCGCATGAAGACATCACATGAAGACATCACATGAAGACATCACATGAAGACATCACATGACTACACATGAAGACATCACATGACTACACATGAAGACATCACATGACAACACAATCAGAACGTTTCACCCAAGTCTCACCTTTCTCAAAAGAACTGTCAACAGAGTGACAAAAGTGAACAATGGACAAGAGCGTTGACTGCGGTATCCACTCCGTCACCTCTTTCACCCTGCTACCGAACACCTCCGACAAGAATGTGACATCTCTGTTAATTTTTTTCTCCAGCAGGTCCGCGGGGATCCTGTACTCCTCGTTAGCGATGAACTTCTCCGCCAGAAAGCGCACAGCCTCCGGGAGACATAACGTTTTGACGCAGACGTGCGCATAGCTGAGCACCTCTACGCCCGGGGCGTAGTACTGTAGGAGAGACACCACGTCCCAGATGTCAGACAGCACGCCAATCTCAACTGTCGACATCACGGACCTCATCGGGGGAAACGTTTTGTAACTGGTGAAGATGACCGTCACTTTAATAAATAAGGACAAGTTGTGGAGGAGTTGGGCCAGGAAGTCCAAGAAGAAGTGACCGCCGTCGGACGACCTGAAGCCCTCGCATTTGTGAAACACGATGACGTGGTGGCAGTGGCTGAACCCGCACAGGACGGCCTGGAAGATGCTGACCAGGAAGTCGCAGTCGATGATGTCCGGGCAGACATCCCCCGGGCGGAGTTTGTTGATCACGGTGGTGACCAGATCGGCGAATGTGTGGTGACGCTTGCAGTCGAAGTGGTGCTGGATGAGGCCGCCGTCGCTGCTGGCACTACTGGTGGACGCTGAGCTCTCGGTCAGCTCACTCATGGCCTGGAAGAAAAACAAAAATATCCTCTTTTTTTTTTCATCAACAACAAAATGGAAGAAAGGTGCAAGATTGATAAAAAAATAAAAAATGATGTGTAGCTGAATATTTGATAGATTTTCCTCTCATTGAATTCTTGTTGACAAGTGAGATAACCAGTGCCGTGTATCATTTTGTAATACAGATGAGTGAATTATCGGGGGATTATTGCTCCCCCCCCCCCAGGCCAGTGAACAGGTTTGTAAATTTGCATGCCATGAGTTAACTCACCAGTCTTGCTAAGGTAGATTTCCTTGCAACAATTTAACTCACCTGTCTAACTACGGTAGATTTTCCCGCCATAGGTGGCCCACAGACTTGAATGATAGAACTGTTTTGTGCCAGGGCCTTGATACGCTCTTTATCCTTCTGCCGTATGTTGGCCCCCGAGTGCCTTTGTCTACCGCCAGCAGGTAGCCTGTGAGTGGCAGCCGTACATTGTCCCACGCCATCCTGCCTGGCGCCCACTGTGCCCGGCTTAGCCTGGTCACTGGGATTATAGTCAGTCCTCAGCATCATGATCGGGCAGTGAAGCAGTGGCGGGAGCTGGAAGGCTGGATGCGGAAGGCACTCCTGTTCTCCGAAGTTTCCCGGAGGAAGCGGTGTCATATATAGACGGTGGTCATGTGACATGTCCATTTGGCTGTCTGGAACCGAACTGCTCGGCGGGCAGCTGCTGGAGGACTTTGTGTAGAATACGTCATCAGAAAGGTGAGAGATGGAGGTGGTTGATGTGATAACTCGTTGGTTGGACGGGGTTATTGTTCTTTGATGTGGCTCATGCAGATGAGCTTGGTGATTCGGTGGGGATGTCCTGGGGATGTTATGCGGGGATGTCCTGGGCATGTTATGTGGGGATGCCCTGGGCATGTTCTGTGGGTAGGAGCTTGGTGAAACTTGGTTTGGTGCCCATGAATAATTTTGTTGATAGGGGGCACATTCCCGTGCATCTTGGTTTGGTGCCCTGGAGATTACCTGTTGATAGGGGGTTTGCACACCTTGGTTTGGTGTCCTTGAAGAGTGTTGTTGATAGGGGGCACATTCCTGAACATCTTGCCTGATTGCCCTTTGATAATTTTGTTCGTAGAGGGCACATTCCAGAGCATCTTGGTTTGGTGCCCTGGAATAATATTGTTGGTAGGGCTCAGATGCTCCACTACCTTGGTTGGGTGCCCTTGGAGTATAGGGCTGGTCATTATGACCTAGATATCCAAGCGGGTGTGCTGGATTATTGTACCCTGAGGACTGGGTGTGTCCTTCATTAACAACATGATGTGGATGCTGTGGATAGGGCACATGCTGTGGATAGGGCACATGCTGTGGATAGGGCACATGCGGGTGCTGTGCTGGGACATAGAGCGGCTCGTTCAACTCATCACTCAAAGGTGGTGGCCTGGGATTGGCCATGGGCGAACCACCACCGTGGTGGGTCGTTTGTCTGTCAAAGTTCATTATCTCCCCTCATCTCGCGTGCTGCTGTTGGAGTGTCGAGGACATTACACATGTCAGGGCAATCCCTGTGTCAAGGACAACTCCGAAGGACACCTCAACGTGTCAAAGACAAGCTGCGTGTCAATGCCTACACCATTTGACGAGATTTCCGTCACTTGGAGGTCAGAATCTGAAGGAAAAAACCACAGATATTAATCAATAACTCTGAACACGTGGAATGAAAATGTTAACATTAACGGCCATCTTTACTGGGGTTGTAAACCAATGGTGTTTTTTGGTGTTGTTTTTGTTTTTGGCATCCGCCCGTTATGATCTGATGATGGTGTTTAAGGGCCACCTTTACCTTATGTTATGATGATGGTGTTTAAGGCCCACCTTTACCTTATGTTACGGCGATGGTGTTTAAGGGCCACCTTTACCTTATGTTACGACGATGGTGCTTAAGGGGCACCTTTACCTTATGTTACGACGATGGTGTTTAAGGGCCACCTTTACCTTATGTTACGACGATGGTGTTTAAGGGCCACCTTTACTTTATGTCATGACGATGGTGTTTAAGGGCCACCTTTACCTTATGATATGATGATGGTGTTTAAGGGCCACCTTTACCTTATGTTACGACGATGGGGTAGACTTCAAATAATAAGGCCTGGGATTGTTTCTTTTAGGTGGATAATCTGGTTCCCTAAACAGAAATCACCTCAGATGAGTCATGGCTCACCCGTAGAAGATGTGATTTGGCCCACATGTATATTTGAACTATTTGTAGAAGATGTGTAATGACCCAATTATAGATGATAGATCATAAATGTGATATGACCCATATGTCTCAGATATCTTATCACTTTCTTGTGGACGATGTGTCATGGCCCAGTAGAGGTAAATGAGATATGGCCCTTTAGAGGTAGATGTTTCATGGCCCACTAGTGGTATATGTTTTTTGACCCACTAGTGATTGATGTGTCATCGCCCACTATTGTTAGATGTGTCATTACCCACTAGTGGTAGATGTGTTATGGCCCACTAGTTGTAGATGTGTTATGGCCCTCTAGTGGTAGATAATTCATGGCCCAATAGTGGTAGATGTGTCATGGTCCACTCGTGGTAAATGTATCATGGGCCACTAGTGGTAGATGTGTCATGGCGAACTAGTGGTAGATGTGTCATGGCCCACTAGAGGTATATGTGTTATGGCCCACTTGTGGTAATGTGTCGTGGCCCACTCGTCGTAGATGTGTCATGACCCACTAGTGCAAGATGTGTCATGGCCCACTCGTGGTAGATGTGTCATGGCCCACTCGTGGTAGATGTGTCATGACCCACTTGTGGTAGATGTGTCATGGCCCACTCGTGGTAGATGTCTCATGACCCACTCGTGCAAGATGTGTCATGGCCCACTCGTGGTAGATGTGTCATGACCCTCTTGTGGTAGATGTGTCATGGCCTACTAGTGGTAGATGTGTCACGGCCCACTTGTAGTAGATGTGTCATGGCCCACTCGTGGTAGATGTGTCATGACCCACTTGTGGTACCGGTACATGTGTTATAGTGAATAATGACCCTTTAGAGCTCATTGTCTGCTAAGAACACATGCTCCAGTTACCATACGCTTCTAAGTGGGTCAAAGAGAAATGTGAGACCTTTGTTTGACACAAAATAAATCGAGTGACGCCTACTACGTTTACCGTCAATCCCGGCCAGCCCCACCTCACCCAACATCCACCTTACTCTCCTGTTAGCTGCCACACCATTGCTCCCGGCCAGCCCCACCTCACCCAACATCCACCTTACTCTCCTGTTAGCTGCCACACCATTGCTCCCGGCCAGCCCCACCTCACCCAACATCCACCTTACTCTCCTGTTAGCTGCCACACCATTGCTCCCGGCCAGCCCCACCTCACCCAACATCCACCTTACTCTCCTGTTAGCTGCCACACCATTGCTCCCGGCCAGCCCCACCTCACCCAACATCCACCTTACTCTCCTGTTAGCTGCCACACCATTGCTCCCGGCCAGATCCCATAAGTCTCAAATTCCTGTAGCCAGAGAAATGTAAAGCAGACAGTTGACAGCTTTGAGGCTCAGCTTGGTGTGATCTAAATTAAGGTGGTCTACCCACTTCGCCCTGTGCCACAGTGAGGTCACTTGGTCTACCCACTTCGTCCTGTGCCCCAGTTAGGTCACGTTTAATGCACACAGACCTCTCAATGAAAAGGCAACAACTACGTCACAAGACATAATATGGGGCAATTGCATAACCAGACCTAGGGGCAATTAAACACACCAGACATGTAGAGGCAATTAAACACACCAGACATGTAGAGGCAATTAAACACACCAGACATGTAGAGGCAATTAAACACAACAGACATGTAGAGGCAATTAAACACAATAGACATGTAGAGGCAATTAAACACAACAGACATGTAGAGGCAATTAAACACACCAGACATGTAGAGGCAATTAAACACACCAGACATGTAGGGGCAATTAAACACACCAGACATGTAGGGGCAATTAAACACAACAGACATGTAGGGGCAATTAAACACACCAGACATGTAGGGGCAATTAAACACAATAGACATGTAGGGGCAATTAAACACAATAGACATGTAGGGGCAATTAAACACACCAGACATCTAGGGGCAATGACACCAAACAAACAGCAATAAACGTTCATAAATTTTAAAAAATGCAAACTTTGTTTTTAAAAGAAAAACTGAAACAAAATTATTATGAACATAAACATACAATTTTTTTTTTTTTAAAGAGCATATCTAAATGCTTGTTTAAACCACGAGACTTCTCAGCTACGTCACATCTTAGGAAATGAACGGAAATCTGGGTTTCCAGTTCTCTAAATTGAAAATGCGCAACATTTGCGCACCATCTGCACACTCGTTATTTAAGTTATTATGCCTTACACTTATTATTTTATTATTTTTTAAATCACGATGTGAGAGAAATTGCTTACCTTGGCCTTAGCCCAAATCATTTCACGACCAAAATGGATCCGTTATTAAGTTAAAATTATGCACACAATTTTTGGGCTCATTTAGACATAAATATATCCTCTCCGTCAATGCCTTGTCTTTTCTCTTGGTCTAGAATCTAGATCAAACTCGTCTTAGCTGTGACTGATACTCACTGGTAGCACAGGTAGCCGCGAACATGAATCGCTTGTCCTTGTGTGTAAAACTGCTTGATTTGGTAAAGGGCCAAACACATTAGACGTACCGGAAAATTGAGTCACGACATTCTCGGTTTTCCCGAAGATTAAATTTAGAACACGTATTTCCAGGGTTTAAAAACAACGTTCGGAAGGAATAATTCTAAAAATAATGGTATAGGGCCTGCCATACAGGAGACCCCCACAGGTCACAGCGTTTATGTGGAAAGAGGGTTTAAAAGGGAGGGGTGGGTGTGCGTCTCATAGGGAACAGCAAGCTCGCATCTCCTCGATATCCACAAGCGCCCAGTGTAATGGTTCTCAAACTTCCTAAAGCCGCGACTTAAGACAGTTCGTCATGTTGTGGTGACCCCCCAACCCATGGGCGCCCGCTGGAGGGGCAAGGGGGGCACTTGCCCCCCTGGATTGATTGGATACATTTTTTTTAGACAAAAATAGACAGAAAATGTATTAAAGTAAAGAGAAAATAAAGAGAAAGTAACTAAGCTGATGTCCTGTCCGTTCGTTCACCATACAAATACGCTACAGTAAATTAAAACTACATTAAAACATTACTAAAAAAATTGTGTCCCCCCCCTTGGAAAGTTAATCCATTTTTTGCCCCCCCCCCCAGAAAATTTTCTGCGGGCGCCCATGCCCCAACCGTAAAATTATTTTCATTGAATATATATTCATAAATATGTGTTTAACGATGGTCTTAGGCGACCCCGGTGTAAGGGTCGTTCGACCCCCAAAGGGGTCGCGACCCACAGGTTGAGAGCCACTGGCCTAGTAGATGTCCTCTCAACACAACCACATTTCCCCCGACACGTCTATATGTTCCCCTAACACGCCAGTATGTTCCCCTAACACGCCTATATGTTTCCCCAACACGCCTATATGTTCCCCCAACACGCCTATATGTTCCCCCAACACGCCTATATGTTCCCCCAAC
>CAXITT010000183.1:817268-850772 GCA_964033795.1 Lymnaea stagnalis | reverse complement strand
CCCCCCCCCCTGGGGGGGCATTTTAGTGGGTGCGAGGAAAATGATTGAAAAGAACAGAGGAGACGCGAGCTTTAACATTATTTTCATTACAATAGAAATGTTTCTATTGTCCCAGGCCTCCCTGTGCGTACCATTACCATATATTCATATGTTGTGTTTCTCAATGATATAAGATGCTCAGAACATGAACCCCCAAGACCCTCACATTAGATTTATTTTTGTAACAACTTTCTGGGGAGTTGCTTTTCCACTTATTCTGAATGAGGATGTGATAACCGGCCTTCTGTATGTTACTCCATCTATGCACATATGTCTGGTATTCCATCATTGCATATCTTTATGCTATGTATGTTGCTACGCGACTTCCCTTTGTTTACTTCCGTGTCAGTCGGTGTTTTTCAATTCAGCGTTGAAAGTTATGTCCCTTGATTTCCTTGGTTAGACTTCCTGTTTCTTTTAGCCATTAGATTTACGATGTTCTAGGAATCGAAAGTTCATGTTGGGGCACTGAGGGTGGAGCGTCCTGTTCCCGAAACTATTAAGTCAAAATATGAAGGGTCGCTGACGTCACAGGGGCAAACACACTGGTGACAGGAGGACAACACATTGGTGATACGAGGACAACACACTGGTGATACGAGGACAACACACTGGTGACAGGAGGACAACACACTGGTGATACGAGGACAACACACTGGTGATACGAGGACAACACACTGGTGACAGGAGGACAACACACTGGTGATACGAGGACAACACACTGGTCATAGGAGGACAACACGCTGGGGATAGGAGGACAGCACATTGGTCATAGGAGGACAATACTGGGGATAGGAGGACAACACACTGGGGATAGGAGGACAACACACTGGGGATAGGAGGACAACACACTGGGGATAGGAGGACAACACACTGGGGATAGGAGGACAACACACTGGTGACAGGAGGACACACACTGGGGATAGGAGGACAACACACTGGGGATAGGAGGACTACACACTGGTGACAGGAGTCAACACACTGGGAATAGGAAGACAACACACTGGGGATAGGAGGAAAACACACGGGGGTAAGGAGGCAACACACTGGGGATAGGAGGACAACACACTGGGGATAGGAGGACTACACACTGGTGACAGGAGGACAACACACTGGTGATATGAGGACAACACACTGGGGATAGGAGGACAACACACTGGTGATAGGAGGACAACACACTGGTGGTAGGAGGACAACACACTGATCATAGGAGGACAACACAATGGGTATAGGAGGACAACTCACTGGTGATAGGAGGACAACACACTGGGGATAGGAGGACAACACACTAGTAACAGGAGGACTACACACTGGTGATAGGAGGACAACACACTGGGGATAGGAGGACAACACACTGGTCAAAGGGGGACAACACACTGGGGATAGGAGGACAACACAATGGTCTTAGGGGGACAACACACTTGTCATAGGAGGACAACACAATGGTCATAGGAGGACAACACAATGGGTATAGGAGGACAACAAAATGGTCATAGGAGGAAAACACACTGGTCATAGGGGGACAACACACTGGTGACAGGAGGACAACACACTGGTCAAAGGGGGACAACACACTGGTCAAAGGGGGACAACACACTGGTGACAGGAGGACAACACACTCGGGATAGGAGGACAACACACTGGTGACAGGAGGACAACACACTGGTGATACGAGGACAACACACTGGGGATAGGAGGACAAAACATTGGGGATAGGAGGACAACACACTGGTGACAGGAGGACAACACACTGGTGATACGAGGACAACACACTGGTCATAGGAGGACAACACAATGGGTATAGGAGGACAACACAATGGTCATAGGAGGAAAACACACTGGTCATATGGGGGACAACACACTGGTGACAGGAGGACAACACACTGGTGATACGAGGACAACACACTGGTGACAGGAGGACAACACACTGGTGATACGAGGACAACACACTGGGGATAGGAGGACAACACACTGGTCATAGGAGGACAACACACTGGTCAAAGGGGGACAACACACTGGTCAAAGGGGGACAACACACTGGTGACAGGAGGACAACACACTCGGGATAGGAGGACAACACTCTAGTGATAGGTGGACAACACACTGGTGATACGAGGACAACATACTGGTGACAGGAGGACAACACACTGGGGATAGCAGGAAACACACTGGTGACAGGAGGACAACACACTGGTGACAGGAGGACAACACACTGGTGACAGGAGGACAACACACTGGTGACAGGAGGACAACACACTGGGGACAGGAGGATAGAGACCGACCGAAAGTGATTTTCTGATTTCGGCCGAAGTCGAAAATAGGCCGAAAGTTTAAAATGACTTTGGGCCGAAACCCCAAAAATGCCGAAAGTTTAAAAATTACTTTAGTCCGAAACCGAAAAAATACCGAAAGTTAAAAATGAATTTTGGCCGAAACCGAAAATGAAATATTAAGATATTTTGAAATTCCATCCCGCATACATTCTGCATACATCGAAAAAAAATGAGATAATCGTGAATATTAATAAATAAACATCTAATATAGGGGTCTCAAACTCGTGGCCCGCAAGCCATTTGTGACCCGCAAGACGATATTTTGCAACCCGCCAACCCGCTACATGACAGAAAAGTTTAGTGTAAATGCGCCGGCCCGTGTCTCCCATTCTCATATCTATAACGTGACTCTCCGCGACGGTTTCAGTCGAATCTCACAGACTAGTCTAATTCTGATTTTTTCTTTTTAATGTTTCTATATATTTTTGTATGCCAGGTTTCTGGCAACAGTGAGTAGTTCTTAAGAACCCTTAATGATTTTATTGCTATTTATAAAGGTTGAGCAGATTGTAACAGTTGTAATCGATTTTTTGTGGATTAATTGATGCGGCCCACTCTCATTCAGACACTACCTCGCTTAATTTGTTTTTAAAGATCTTTAACTTGGTTGTTATTGATCGGTTAGTTTGTTCTTAAAGATGGGTGAGTTTTTTCATAAAGATCGCTTAGATTGTTCTAAAATATCGCTTAGTTTAATCTTAAAGATCGCTTAATTTGTTCTTAAAGATCGTTTAGTTTGTTGTTAAAGATCGTTTAGTTTGTTGTTAAAGATCGTTTAGTTTGTTGTTAAGATCGCTTAGTTTGTTGTAAAGATCGCTTAGTTTTTTCATAAAGATCGCTTATTTTGTTTTAAAGATCGTTTAGTTTGTTCTTAAATGTCCCATAGTTTGTAGTTAAATATCGTTTAGTTTGTTCTCAAAGATCGCTTAATTTGTTCTTAAATGTGGCTTAGCTTGTTGTCAAAGATCGCTTTCACTGACTATTAAAATGATCGAAAACCTGAGTCACTTTCGGACATTTGGCCGAAAGTCTGAGTCAATTTTGGCCGAAACCGAAGAAAAACCGAAAGTTAACTTTTCTCTTTCGGCCGAAACCGAAATTAAGCTGAAAGTTAACTTTTCAGTTTCGGACGAAACCGAAACTTGGCCGAAAGTGATAAAATGGCCACTTTCGGCGCCAAAACCGAAGCCAAGGCCGAAATTCGGTCGGTCTCTACAGTGGTCATAGGAGGACAACACACTGGTCATAGGGGGACAACACACTGGTCATAGGAGGACAACACACTGGTGACAGGAGGACAACACAATGGTCATAGGATGACAACACAATGGTCATAGGAGGACAACACACTGGTCATAGGGAGACAACACACTGGTCATAGGAGGACAACACACTGGTCACAGGAGGACAACACAATTGTCATAGGAAGACAACACAATGGTCATAGGGGGACAACACACTGGTCATAGCGGGGCAACACACTGGTCATAGGTGAACAACACACTGGTCATAGGAGGACAACACAATGGTCATAGGGGGACAACACACTGGTCATAGGGGGACATCATACTGATCTTAGTGACAGGAACTTAGTTAAGTGGGAAAAGGGTGGGGGGGGCCTTGATACTCCCACTCCCTGCGCCAGTCTAATGGGTGTGCTGAAAATTGCTTTGGTGGTATTTTATTGATGAAAATTATGGCTTTCAGAGTTAAAGGGTGGTGGGGTTAAAAATTAATCTTGTCCTCCGGCCCTATACACTTTTACTACGCCCCTGCTTGGGGGTGGGGGTTTAAATCAAGTCCGAAGAGGGATATGGCCCTGATAATGTTGTTGGTTTAGTCAAGTGTTATTGTTTCCTGGAATCATATACTCACCAAGTGTGTTCTCACTCCACGAAATTTGTAAACCAATCGATGATTTAACTATAAGGACTTTGTTCCTACCAATCAATGGTAACTAGATTTAACTATAAAGACTTTGTTCCAACCAATCAATAGGACTAGATTTATCTATAAATACATTGTTCCTACCAATCAATGGGACTAGATTTAACTATAAAGACATTGTTCCTACCAATCAATGGGACTAGATTTAACTATAAAGACTTTGTTCCTACCAATCAATGGTAACTAGATTTATCTATAAATACATTGTTCCTACCAATCAATGGGACTAGATTTAACTATAAAGACATAGTTCCAACCAATCAATGGGACTCGACTTAACTATAAAGACATTGTTCCAACCAATCAATGGGACTAGATTTAACTATAAAGACATTGTTCCAACCAATCAATGGGACTAGACTTAACTGTAAAGACATTGTTCCAACCAATCAATGGGACTAGATTTAACTGTAAAGACATTGTTCCAACCAATCAATGGGACTAGACTTAACTGTAAAGACATTGTTCCAACCCATGGGCGCCCGCAGGTAGGAGCAAGGTGGGGCACTTGCCCCCCCCCCTGGATTGATTGGATACAAATTTTTTAGACAAAAATAGACAAAAAATGTATTAAATTTAGTAAAGAGAAAATAAAGGGAAAGTAACTAAGCTGATGTCCTGTCCGTTCTTTCACCATACAAATACGCTACAGTAAATTAAAACTACATTAAAACATTACTAAAATTGTTTGCCCCCACCCACCTAGAAAGTTTTCTGCGGGCGCCCATGTTCCAACCAATCAATGGGACTAGACTTAATTATAAAGACATTGTCCTACCAATCAATGGCGGCTAGATTTATTAATGTATCAATGTATGATTTTTCTGTGGGAAAATAAAAAACGAGATGAATTTTCGTAAGGTTCCCTTGAGCATGAGCCCCACCACACACTATACGCGGATACCCTGGGCAAGTTCCCAGTGTGTCTATGCCGCCTTAATTAAGATGGCACTGCTTTTTCCCCACTAATTTCATTACTGAGCAGAGTGGCGTAGCAATGGTTTTTACCGCCTTGAACCAATGTTCCCTTTAAGCTGCGGGGCCACGCAGCTATCTCAAAGAGGCCACGCAGCTATCTCAAAGAGGCCGCGCAGCAGTTTTGAGTACAGCGCAGCAAATTTCCATATAAGTGAGTGTTTGTGTTTATGAGTTGTAAAATTTTCCACACAAAAGAATTAAAGCTGTAAAACTTTGCACACACCTGTATGATTTGCACACGAACCAACAAACTTTAAAGGGAACATTGCCTGGGACTAACATCTAATCCTAACATGAATGTCAACACAAATTCCAACTTTATTTCTTTCGATTCCTATCTGGGTAGAAGTAAAACTTGTTGCGAGTTATTCCCCTTTCAGAAGGAGGCATCCAACGTGTGATTCGCATTTATAATGTCAATTTTGGAATGTGCCAATAATATTATTGGGTTAAAATTGGGAAACGTGCTGTCCAATTACTCTTAAATCAAATTAAATATTCTCCTAGAAGCGTGAGGCCCCCTAAAGCGTGAAGTCCTGGACCAGTGCCCAGAGGGCCCATGCTTTAAGACGGCACTGCCTATATATAATATGGTCCCTAGTTTAAAGCCCTATACACAATACGGTCTCTGTATGAATCATATGCAGGGGCGTCACAAATACCCCCCCCCCCAAACCAATTAAAATATGTAACAAGAAATATTGAGTAATTGTATGGTTTCCCTCCTATAAAAATTGTGTAACCTGGTAAAATTCAAAAGGCAGGCCCAACCTTCCAAAAAATAAATATGCCCGTAAAAATAAATCAGATTGGAAGCAACTGACCACACCCACCCTAAAAATCCCCGAAAAATCTGAAGTGCCCCCCCCGGGAAAATTTCCGAAAGAAACACTGCCTCTCTGTATAGAGACGCCCCTGGGTCTCTGTATACTGTCTATCATATCATATGGTCTCTCTTTTAACCTATATATTGCATAGTCTCTGGTTCAACTTACCTGTGCTGATGACCGTGTCTTGTTCTAGTAGATCCCTGCGCTTGAGTGACTTCTAGGTACTCCAAGTTAGAACACAATGACATAGTCATCATTGTTTAGTTATTCCAATAACGGTGTTGTCGGTTGTGCTCTAACAACACACAAAACATGTATGTAGGCTTTACTGATTAAATTACACATTAAAACATGTTTAAAATCACGTGCAAAGTTTTCAAGGCCAACACCTCCGCGTACTGGGCAACACACGGAGGTAACTAGACAATTGAAAGCGATTTGTTGTTACACTGAGAGCCTCCCTTCTCTACCACTACGCCGAGAGAATGTGTAATGAGTGTAATGTGTATATTACATGGACGTTACAGCTCTTCAGCCATTGGTCTCCTCAACTCTACCGCCCTTGGTCTCTAACGCGAATGCTATTGGTTAGTAAGCCCCACTGTGCCGCCTCAATGGAGATGTCATGAACAACTTTAGATTTATCGCTGTCGTCTGCTTTTTACTTCCTGGTCTCAAACACGACTGTCTTTTTACTTGACAAAAATTGTGTGTTTTTGGAAGTGTGGTTGTGTGTGTGGCTGTGTGGCTGTGGGGAGAAGGAAATGAATTAAGGATGTACATGTAACTCTGATTTGTCTCCGGGCCAGATGACAGGGGCGGATACGCCCCCACCCCCTTTATAACGAGCCCCCTATTGTAACATCTTATGGAGACATTTATCATTTTAAAGCGACATTTCTTCACAATATAGTGCCATCTGTCATATTATAGTTTCATCTGTCATATTTTAGTGTCATCTGTCATATTTTAGTACCATCTGTCATATTTTAGTGTCATCTGTCATATTTTAGTGCCATCTGTCATATTTTAGTGCCATCCGTCATATTATAATGCCATCTGTCGTGAGGTTAGTCCGTCGACTGGAAGAGGAGTATCTTAATAATCCGATTGATCCTAGAACGGATGACCTGGGGTTGATGTCCTGGGTTTGATGACCTGAGATTGATGACCTGGGGTTGATGACCTGGGGTTGATGGCATGGGGTTGATGACCTGGGGTTGATGACCTGGGTTGATGACCTGGGATTGATAACCTGTTGTTGATGTCCTGGGATTGATGACCTGGAGTTGATAACATGGGGTTGATGACCTGAGGTTGATGACCTGGGGTTGATGACCTGAGATTGATGACCTGGGGTTGATGTCCTGGGGTTGATGACCTGGGATTGATGACCTGGAGTTGATGACCTGGGGTTGATGACCTGGGGTTGATGACGTGGGGTTGATGACCTGGGGTTGATGACATGGAGTTGATGATGTGTGGTTGACGGTCTGGGGCTGGTTCTGTCTGAGGGTGCACAGATGGCTGATGAGACCAATTCTAGCAAGAAATTTTCTTGTGCAGCAAAAGCAGTGGATAGATGGGACATCTCCAGGTGCAGAACTAGCCAACGATTTTCTGGATTGTCGTTAATGTTTTTTTTTTTTAGCAGATGTTCTGTTTGGCTTCGTGTTGTTTGGCGCAGTTGTAGGAGATGTTCTGTTTGGCTTCGTGTTGTGTGGCGCAGTTGTAGGAGATGTTCTGTTTGGCTTCGTGTTGTGTGGCGCAGTTGTAGGAGATGTTCTGTTTGGCTTCGTGTTGTGTGGCGCAGTTGTAGGAGATGTTCTGTTTGGCTTCATGTTGTGTGGAGCAGTTGTAGGAGATGTTCTGTTTGGCTTCGTTTTGTATGGAGCTGTTGTAGTAGATGTTCTGTTTGGCTTCGTGCTGTGTGGAGTTGTTGTGCTCCAAGGAGCATCAAGAGATTCGATCTTTTGCCGATTGTTCACAAGTATTCGGGTTTTTACAGAGCGCTTTCAAAAAGGCGTCCAGGAGGAGGTGATTCCAAGCGTTTGTTCCGACCACCGGCACGCCGCTCTCATTGCTCTCTTGGTCAGCCGGTGGACTGACATTCTCACAAGCCCCGCCCAGCAGAGGCGTAGCGTGGTGGGGGCAGGGGGGGACAGATGTCCCCGGGCGCCAGCTAGTTAGGGGCGCCAAAATGTGCTTTGATATTATTTTATTGATGAAAATAATGGCTTTGTGAGTTAAAAAAAAGAAAAAGGGGCGCTTTAAAATGGATCTTGTCCCCGGGCGCGAATCTTGTCCCCGGGCGCCAAACACCCTCGCTACGCCACTGCCTCCCAGTGCAGCTGGGACCAGAACAATACGGTATCGCTACTGTAGAGTTCTGTGCGCACCTCGGTGTCTGAGGCACTCATTGAGCGTTCTGTGCGCACCTCGGTGTCTGAGGCACTCATTGAGCGTTTGGGTGCAAAAGGGGTCGCCGCACCGGGTGGGTGGGACTTTTTTATAAGTTATGGGGCGCTTTTCTGAGAGCAAAAAATGCATTGGATGTATTAAGGGGTAATCCATACATGAAGTCATGTTATTTTGGAAAAAAAATAATTTAAAAATCGTCAAAAATTTTGTAGCACAAAATTGACATTTTAATGACACATCGTCACAAATTCTTGGACCACCCCAACCTACGCTCCATGCTTAGGGCCCCCAAACTCCTAAGAATCAAGAACGGCTCTGCTACTGATCACCATGGAATTGTGTATTTTTTAGATGATCGGTTCAGTTACAATGTAGGCCCTATGTGTAATTAATTGAGTAAAAACTTTTTCAACTGGAAGAAGTAGATCTCTTACAGATCACCTCCACAGGCCAGCGATCCAAATAGAGTTATAGAAGTAGTAGGGTCAAAGTCAAAGTCAGGTTATTTTATCACCAAAAAAGGGACGGTCGGTAAAAGTCGGGGGACAGCCGAAAAAAATATATTTTAAAATAAATATGTATACACCCAGGCCCAGTGTTGTATTGCAAACATTGAAACATGTATACATACTCATACACATAGTTCGAGTTGTTTTCACTGAAGCTTTCGTTCTGACAATATCATACACAAAGCTTTAATAACAGTTTAAAAAAAAAAAAAAACGGTGCCTAGTCCTGAAAGGTAAAGGGTGGAAGGTCAAATTCTATGGTTTGGTTCAAAGGTCAATTGAGATATTAAAAAATAACAACAAAAAAACAATAATGGATGGTCCAGCATGGTTAAACTTGACTGGGAAAATCGTATTAATTACAGGTGAGAACAAGAGTTCACATTAAAATTATTATTAAAGTATATTTTAGCATGAATGGACGCAGTGGGGCATTGTTTAAAGAAAAAAGATTTGAGTTTCCGCGAGCATAAAAACTTATTAAAAACCCCGACCCCATGCCATACTTATTATTTCGTTACAATTACTTACATTACATAACATAAAACAGTTTATAAATTTATGACAATTTTTAATTGTTCAAATTCAATTCAATGATTAATATTAGAGCTAATATATATCAACTGGGAGGTTTAAAATAATATCCTGCATTTTTTAAACTTTCAAATTTTAGTCTTTTATTATTTGTGACTTTTAAATTTAAATTAAAATTGTATAAGTTATAAGTATAAGTTTATAAGTAAGTTATTTTGAAAAAAAGTTATTAATTATGCCTAAACTTTCCATAAGTTATTATATTATAAGCAAGCCATTATCTTTCATAATCTTATTGATTAATCATGTAAAATGAAGCTGAAAAGTGTGGATTTTTTAAATATATTATATAATTATAATTATTATATTGTATCTCCCTGTCAATGTTTAATTTCTCTTTGAATTTATACAATTTTGCTGCACATATTTTTGTAATTGGTGAAAAGAGAAAGGGCAAATCCATAAAATTTTTGATAATGATAGATTAAAAGCTCCTTTACTGGCTTTAGACTAAGGCTTAAGCAGTGTTTCTTTCAGGCATCTCTCTGAGGTACAGCCCCCCCCCCCCTCCCCTGGAGAAAAATGTGTACAACAATGAAGCGAATATATAATCTATTTTAAAAAAAAACAACTTATTGTCATTTTTATAACTCTTTTAACTGGAGAAAAATGTGTTATAAAATAATGAAAAAATATAAGTTGCGGCCAAAAGAATACCCTGTAGTACGCCACACTCTACCTGAAATGTCCCCTTGCTGGATCAAATTTTCTGAAAGAAACACTGATTATCAGGTATATGCCAAATCGCAACCCAAGATTTTGAATTTATCAAAAAATTTCTGGGGGAGAGTTCAACCCCTCCACAGACTCCTCCCAATTTTTGCTCGGTAGTCATCGCCTCCCTCGCTTTCTGCCCGCTTAACCTGCTCAAAATGACAGTGTGGCACCCTTTTAAGAAAACACCACTGGATGTTAGTAATTAAGATGACTAAAAATATATTATTTTACTTTATTTTTTTATATGTTTGGTCTATTAATGTTCAAGGGGTAAAACTTAGCTGGGACCTAAAGTATGCCTTCAAATACAATTAATTTAGTTTATGTTGGGTGAAGTTATACGCCCATTGGTGTAAGTGGTAAGTGCCACCCTCGGCGGGCTTAGATTTTTGCCACCCGTTGCAATGATGAAAGTCTGCAGTAGGAAGATTTGCTAATTAAAAAGGGACCCTTGGGCCGGACCGCCATCTGCGCCCACCCTTCCTATGCCACGGGCACTGCCCACCCAAACATCTGAAATATAGCTTAAGGTTTTATAAATTTAAGAACTAGTTCTTGTGAACCAGTAGGATGAAACCATTGTCTATAATATAATAATATAAGCATTTGAATGTAGCCTAATGTTTAAATCAAAGTGAAGTTAACAGAAGGTTGTGAATAATATTTCTAAAAATAAACTTACTGATCCTACAGCATTGATAGAAAGTTTTCTTTGATTTTCTAATTGTTTATTAATTTTTTTTTTAACACTGTCTTTACCAGTTGGAATATATTTCTGTAGGCTTTTATGTTAGCACTGATCCAATCAAATGATTAGATAACTACCTCTCTCCCCCACTTGAGCTTCTAAGGGAGAACTTTATTTTAAAGTATATATTTAGCAGATTTAACCCTTAGTTATGACATGTATGGTGATGACACATACACTTTAACATGACTAAACAGTCTAAATAGTTGAAACATAATGAAGTTAAACTCAGAGGTTTGGTTAAACTTATTATAGTCATTTAAAGACCTTAGATAATTCTGATAATATAGAAGTACGCATAATTTAAATAACACACGAGGAAGAAGAAAGAACATACAATTTTTTAATAGGCTTATGCTGATACACATTTAGAAATTATAAGCTTATGTTAAATTTTAAAATAGTAAACATATTTGAATTTTTCAATAATATGCATTATTAAATTTTATATGGTATTTAATCTTTGGCGCCGATCATAGATTTTATGCAATCTTGATTTGTTGTAGAAGTCAACTATGAAAATTTTATGTTTGGTCCACGTGCACTTGAATTGTCCTGTCCAGTGTAGCAGGTTGGGAAAAATCATTAAAACAGTGCTTGTGGGCTGCTTTGTGAAAGGGGACAGCAAAAAGAATAGCTTGCCCCAGACGGCATTAACACTAGCTGCGCTGCTGCGTGTGAACTGTAATTAATTTGTTTATTTTTAAAAATGTTTTTAAAATGGAAAAAAATGACTAATTACTTCTCAGCCACCAGTCCTGGTACTAAAAAGGTCAGAATATTAACAGATACAATGACAGAATATTAACAGATACAATGACAGAACACACAAAAATAGATAGATCTGAATCTGATCTTGAGAAGTAAAGATAAACTTCAAATTTAATGACCTGTGACAAAATTTATGTTTTTTTAACTACAGGCCATCGATAAATGACATCATGCTATTTTGGACCCTCCTCCCCATTGTCACAAATTTGTCACATACTTGTCACACAATTTAGACATCCTTATAATAGTTCATCATAAAGTCATGACATCCCCCCCCCCCCCTGCATGACGTTATAAGGGGTGACCCCTTAAAATATTAACAAGATGTGAGTACTGGCATCATTTTTATTCCAAAAAAAAGCATTATTATGAAAAAAGGTTGTTGTGTTTCAAACAAAATATTCTTCCATCAGGCTCAGCTCCCCCCCCCCAGAAGATATTAATATATGACAAGAAAGCTGACACAATCACTGTCAAGTGACTTTGATATTTTTATTCCAAAAAAAAGCATTATTATGAAAAAAGGTTGTTGTGTTTCAAACAAAATATTCTTCCATCAGGCTCAGCTCCCCCCCCCCCAGAAGATATTAATATATGACAAGAAAGCTGACACAATCACTGTCAAGTGACTTTGATTGACATGGAAGATGGCATTAACAAACCAACCAATACACCATGGCTGTACTAAATATTTATTTGTGTTCATGTGCTTGTGCTGGTATAAATATTTATTTGTGTTCATGTGCTTGTGCTGGTGTAAATATTTATTTGTGTTCATTTGCTTGTGTTGGTATAAATATTTATTTGTGTTCATGTGCTTGTTTTGGTATTAATATCTATTTGTGTTGCTATAACTATTGACTTATCAGGTGCTAGTGCTGGTATTGGTGAGAGCGCTGCCCTGGAGTTTGCCAGACAAGGTTGCCATCTGATGCTCTGTGGACGTGACCTTCAACGGCTTGAAGATGTCAGAGAGAAATGTTTGAAGGAAGGAGAGAACATCACAGTTAGTAAATTTATTTCATGTCCACTCCTGCAGTTAGTTTGAATTGACTACACATACTGCCCTCCGCATGAATGAGATTCTCCTACAAATATAAAATCTAACCCGAGAAATTCCTTGTAATCTTCTCTGGGCTGCTTTGCTTGAAATTGGCCCATTGCATGAATCTGTTCTTCTCATCTTTGAAACTGTCCCTAACAATTTCATTAGTATCAACTATCTGATTAGTATCAACCATTTCATTAGTATCGGCTACCCTTTATTTCATTAGTATCAACTATTCCATTAGTATTAACTATTTCATTATTATCACCAATTTCATAACAAAATGTATCAATTTTGCTCCATGATGGCTTGAAGGGCTTTAAGATGTGTACCGGGATACATCAGAACCAAAGGATGCAGTTCCCATACTCTCACTGAAACAACTTCTAAAATGTGCTGGTGGAAAAACAATAGAACAATTGTTTTCCAATATTTTTTTCTGAAGTATGCAGGCTCCACTCATACGCCCTGTATTACTTGGAAGAGTATCAAAACACATTGCCTTTACTTAGCCTTTACTTTTTTCTTTGATCCCCCACTCTTCCAATAAATATGCATGATTCATTTCCAGACTAAAATAATTGCTAAAATTGTTAGTTACCTCCAGACTTAATTCATTGCTGATATTGCCTGGCTAAAATTGTCTAGCTAACATTTTCTAGCTTACATTGTCTAGCTTACATTGTCTAGCTAACATTTTAAAATGAAAACTTTTTGCCCTGTAGGTTCAAACTTCAAGTGGGGACATTACTGAGGCAGATGTGCAGAGAAAAATAGTCGATGACACTTTGACAGCTTTTGAGCGTATTGATATTTTAGTAAGTCGTAAGAAAGATGTTTCAATTAACATTTTCCTTCTGGCATAGTATCTAAGATCAAATATCCTTCTGGCATATATGAGATCAAATATCCTTCTGGCATATATGAGATCAAATATCCTTATGATTATATTTTGTGATACATTCTTGTACATTTTGTTTGGTGGGGGCTGTATTAACAAACAGTGAATTTCAAATCCTATGGTTTTTGGAAGACTACAGAAGCAATGAAGGAATCTGATATTTTCTGACTGCACCATCCCCAAAAAATTAAAAATTTTTTCTCCCCTTGGTAAGGGTCAGAAGTTAGTTATTTGGTTTTCTTCATTAAGCAGAGTTTATATTTAAATCACAATTTAAAAAAAGGCTGTGAGAAATCATGTATTCATTGGGACACAGATAAAATCTAAAACTCTGATGTCCACTTTAATGTAAATAAGGACTTCAAGAAAAAAGAGTTTCAAACTAAGTTTCTGATTCATGTTTTACATAACACCGTTTTCATGAACACGTTAGATATAGTTGTTTGTACCAAACATAGTTATTTACCAATTATAGCTACTTACCAAATATTGTTACATACCAATTATAGTTACCAATTATTGTTACATACCAATTATAGTTACTTACCAATTATAGTTGAACCGAATCAAAAGTTTTTTTAACACTTGTCTGTATATCAAGACAGATCAGTGTGGACCTCATGTGACACCGGTATATCACCACTTACAAAAATTTGCTGTTTCCTCTACTTCCAGGTCAACAATGCTGGTATGAACATCGTCCGTGACCCAATCACAACAGGCAGAGATGATTATGACCAGATCATGAAAACCAACCTAGAGAGTGTATTTTTCCTGACACAACTGGTCATACCGCACTTGATTAAATCTAAAGGTCAGATTCAACATTTTAGTTGACCTCCGGTTTGCCATATTTTATTAGAAACACAATTTTTTCAGTTAGTAAAATTTAAATTTGTGGAGATTTGTTTCCTGATACTATCTTTTTGTTTATTCCAGGAAACATTGTCAATGTCTCAAGCATCGTCGGTGACAAGCCTGTACGTATATATTATTGGATTGGATGATAAAGTTATAAATAATTTATGTTTGGAGTTTAACATTGTGTGAGGCCCTAGGCTAAAATAATTTAAATTTTGTTTAAATTGCATTGAAGATTGAAGTGACTGACAGAAACCTCCACTAGAGCTCTGTAATGATTTTGTTTCAGATACCAAAAGCTGTCGTATATTCAATGTCAAAGGCAGCCCTTGATTCTTATACGATGTCACTAGCAATTAGTACGTACCTAACCTTAACTGCACATACAATTTATGGCAGGAGATTTTGAAAAATAGATGTTAGTAGATTAAGGTAATGTAGATAAATCAGATGAAAGTATTGAAAGTAGATTTACGTAAAAATATGAAGGTAGATTAAAATAGACTAATTGGATAAATTATATGATAGCAGATTTAGATAAAGTATATTAAAGTAGATTTGGATGTATATTAAAGAAGATTTAGATAAAGTATATTACTCTGGACATAAAAGAGAAGATGGGGATGAAGTAGATGTGAAGTTCAGGACCTGCTGCTATTCTAAACCTGTGAGCACTTACTAGATTTTGATATTTTAAATGTATTAGGCACCGTATTAGGTCCAAGGAATTATTCATTTTGTTAACAGTTGCAAAGTATTAGTCATTTTGTAATCAGGTCCACTATTTATTCATTTTGTCTTCTCAAGCACAAGACATTTTCTTAGACTTTGGAAATACCCAGCCGGCCTTCTCCCTTTTTCCCATTGGTTTGGATGAAAAAGAAAATTTTAAATTGAGTTTCCTGATAATAAAAGTGAACATTATTTCTCTAAGTATAATTGAGTTTTCCCATTCTAGCGCTTGCTCCGCATGGTGTCAGGGTGAATTCTGTCAAGTAAGTTGATTTTATTTTTTGAGATTTAAGTTGATGAGGAGACACTTAGGATCAGATCATACTAGCAATTACAGTGGGTGGAATACTTATTGCATGGGGAACTTTGATGCGTTCATTGAACTAAACCTTTTGCAGCAGATTTAGTTTGGGTTGGCCAAAGGATTTTAATTGAACCCTTGAAATGTTGACAGCCCTGGCTCTGTGGTGACCATGTTATACAGGAGAGGGGAGGAGGCTTACACAGATGACCAATATGCACAGGTACATACAACTGAAGATTTAACATATCATTTAACCATATTGATATTATTATCAAATAGTAAGGTGTCTGCAGGGGAAAATAATTCTAAATTTATTGGCAGTTTCCAGCACATCATAATAATGAACAATTTCATGATACGTAGTTTGATTTCTGCATAAACTTATAGTTACAGCAAGGGCTAGTGTAGTTACTTTAAATAGGTTGATTACTCTCACACCACACCAATTAGAGTTCAATTCATGGTTGAAGCCAGGAATATTTACCTTTACCTTTCTGATCACCAACTCCGTTACTGTTGATTCTTTTATGTGTATGAGAGATGAATCATTGACTGCAATAACTTAAAGATTTGATAATAAATACGGACCAACCGATGAGAAATTGTTGCATATCCGAATCATCAAACCAATGGGGCTAGACTTAAAAATTATAGTTTTGTCAATAGGCTTCACCAGGGTTGGTGTCGCTCAGCAGTAAACTCTTGGGGTCAGTACCCCCCTCGACCCGCATAGAGTAATTCTTAACCAGATCATATAGAACTGCTTACAGCATTGTTTGTAAATATAATTCCTAAAGCAACACAAGACATAGGAAGACACATACGAAGACAGCATAAAATTTGAGGTAACAATGTTACAAAATGTAACAGAGTTACCAATTAATAATGCATTAAACTTTACTGTTAAAATGTTACTATTATTACTTTCCTGGTCTGCAAATATAAAAGCATATCAGTCAGCTCATCAAAATCAAGACTCTTGACCGTATCACTCTCAGTTGACAAAATCACTAGACCAGAAGACCTGTACTGGTTGTTGGGAAACAGTTCTTTATAAGTTTCAGTTTGGAAAAGATCATCTCAGATGAAGCCACAGACCATGACAAATAATTGCAGACTTAATGAGGATTTGGATAGATTCCCAAACCTGCTCTAGTGGAATCCTGCTCAATTGTTCTGGTTGCAACCTACTTTGATGTCAACCTGCAGTGTCTACACACTGTTTTGTTGGCAACCTGCTGTGGTAGCAACCTGATTGTGTGGTACCCTGCTCTGGTGACACCATCCTCTGGTGGTACCCTGCTCTGGTGACACCATCCTCTGGTGGTACTCTGCTCTGGTGACACCATCCTCTGGTGACACCATCCTCTGGTGACACAATCCTCTGGTGGCACTCTGCTCTGGTGACACTATCCTCTGGTGGTACCCTGCTCTGGTGGCACTCTGCTCTGGTGACACCATCCTCTGGTGACACCATCCTCTGGTGACACCATCCTCTGGTGGTACCCTGCTCTGGTGACACCATCCTCTGGTGACACCATCCTCTGGTGACACAATCCTCTGGTGGCACTCTGCTCTGGTGACACTATCCTCTGGTGGTACCCTGCTCTGGTGGCACTCTGCTCTCCTGACACCATCCTCTGGTGGTTCCCTGCTCTGGTGACACCATCCTCTGGTGAACCATCCTCTGGTGACACCATCCTCTGGTGACACTACCCTCTGGTGGTACCCTGCTCTGGTGGTACCCTGCTCTGGTGGTACCCTGCTCTGGTGGTACCCTGCTCTGGTGGCATGGGCGCCCGCAGAAAACTTTCTAGGGGGGGGGGCCAAAAATCGATTAACTTTCCAGGGGGGGGGGCAAAAAATTTTTAGTAATTTTTTTATGTGGTTATAATTTACTGAGTGTATTTGTATNTTTTTTTTTTTTTTTTTTTTTTTTTTATTTTTTTTTCCCCCCGCGGGGGGGGGGGGGGGGGGGGGGGACCAAGTGCCCCCCCCTTGCCCCTACCTGCGGGCGCCCATGTCTGGTGGCACTCTGCTTTGGTTAAACCCTGCTCCGGTGACACCCTGCTCTGGTGGCACCCTGCTCTGGTGACACCCTGCTCCGGTGACACCCTGCTCTGGTGGCACCCTGCTCTGGTGACACCCTGCTCTGGTGGCACCCTGCTCTGGTGACACCCTGCTATGGTGGCACCCTGCTATGGTGACACGCTATTCTGGTGGTACCTTGTTCTTGTATTTTACTGAGTTTCATTATGTAACTAAATTGAGTGAACCTTGTCAAATTGGCATTTTCCATTTGGTGTCACCTCCCTTTTAGGATGTCGCCTGGTTTTTTCCCCTAATGATGCAGCCGGTTTTGTCATGCACTAATCAAGAATTGTGAAAAAGTCATGTGAACGTTTACTGTTAGCTTTTATTTTATTTCATGTGTACTACTAATTTTTTCTTTGTTTCTGAATTTTCTGAATAAGTTTGAAAAGGCCCAGTCATCCCCTGCTCTACACCCCCTTGGCAGAATGGTCCTGACCTCGGAAGTAGCAGACTCTATAGTATTCCTGGCATCACAACGAGCCAGCTTCCTGACTGGTCAAATGATATATGTGGATGGTGGCAGACACTGTGTGGCCCCCCAACCCCAGCTCTAACAGGTCAAATAGGCCATAGGTCATGGTGGAGATTGGTTTATTCAAAACATTAACCTGTTCACAAGTTACTTCTAGTCAAAGACTATTCAAACAAGGGGAGTAACAAAAAAGTATTATTTAATCAGAAGTCCTTTAAGTCATTTAACTTAATTGAGATTTAAATTTAGAAATGAAAGTGGTTTGAATTGAACAGATTCATTCTTCATTAGATGAAGTGGTTTGAATTAAACATATTCATTCTTCATTAGATGAAGTGGTTTGAATTGAACAGATTCATTCTTCATTAGATGAATGCAGGACTGAAATAAAACTTTTCACTACATTAATTAGACGCAAAGAATTTGTGTAAACAAAAGAAATATTTTAGGCTTTAATTATGATTACAGTTTTTTGTTTGAATGTTGAAGGCATCAGCTTAAAAATTCAACTGTGTATTTTGTCTAATCATATTTATTTAAAGCTTAACATAATATAATTGTTTTAACTGTTAGTGTCTCATTATCTTTATTGTTCATGAGGAGTGTGTATTTATCTCAGTTGTATGACAGGACAGAATCTAAATCATTGCTAATTACTACTGTTGAATAGTTGTCAAATGAGGAACTTAGAGAAGTCCAAATGTCTGAATGCTATGTGTATTTAAGAAGTTGAAAAAGAATTATATTTTAAAATAACTGTTAGTATCAAGACTCAGGGCTATTAGTATCAAGACTCAGGGTTATTAATAATAATAATAAAGTTTATTTGAAAAACACCGTTCATCCCCAAAAGCTTGAAGCGGGGTACAAAGTCAACCATATTAAAAAGAGAAATAAAACAATCTAAAATTTACCACATTTAAAAACAGACGCAACAGTAAAAAAACTACGTACGAGCATACCAAGTCAAAGTCTTTCACCCCATTTCAGCCATAAGCAACACAAGCCAATATACATTAACTGGAAAAAGATGGTAGATAGCATCACCCCAGAAGTTATGTGCGAAATAGATGTGTTTTCAAATCGGTTTTGAAGGACTCCAGTGTCTGGCTGTTTCTGAGAACGACAGGAAGGATGTTCCAAATTGTTGGGCCAGTAAATGCAAAAGTGCGCTTTCCGTAAGGCGAACACGCAGTATTGATTTTTTGCCACTATCAGATGAGCGGAGCTGTCTAGTGGGTACATAAGGCGTCATGAGTGCTTTGAGATAGGACGGCGCCAGGTCATGTAAGAAGTGGTAGCACAAAGTTGCAATTTTGTACTCTATGCGAGCACGCACCGGCAGCCAGTGCAGCTCTCTCAGAAGTGTTTTAGCATAGTCGAATTTGCGTTTGCGAAGAACAATGCGAGACGCATTATTTTGTGCTATTTGAATTTTATCCAGGAGCGTAGCTGGAAGACCCACCATGAGAGCATTGTAGTAGTCCATGCGTGATAACACAAATGCAGACATCAGCCTCTTTGATGCTTCAAACGTTAGGAAATGTCTGATATGACTAATTCTGCGCAGCTCTAGAAAAATCGCCTTGCAAAGCATGTTAATGTGATTTTCCATAGTAAGTGTTCTGTCCAAAAAGACACCCAGGTCTCGCACTGTATGAGCAAACTCAATCTGTATACCTGAGAGAGTAAGTGATGTTGTGTTTTTTTACAGATTTTTGTTTCTGAACAGTGGCAATGGGATCAGCTCAGTCTTTTCATCATTCAATTTGAGCTTGTTTATGGTCATCCAGTGCTTAACTGACTCCACTGTCAGCATCAAGACTTAGGCCTATTAATATCAACGCTCAGGGCTATTAGTATCAATTCTCAGGGATATTAGTATCAAGTTTCAGGGTTATAAGAATCAAGGCTCAGGGCTAATATTCAGTACTGTTACTATAAGTATTGAGAGAATTTAATCCTTATATTTTCTTCTTTCTACCTGGCTAATGAAATAATGTTTTGATATTTTGAAATGATCCAAGAACCAAATCAGTTAACTTTTGAAAGTAAGGATTATAAAACAGGCTCATACTATACAGGTACTTCTTCCACTGACCAGGTTAACTTTTGAAAGTAAGGATTATAAAACAGGCTCATACTATACAGGTAATTCTTCCACTGACCAGGTTAACTTTTGAAAGTAAGGATTATAAAACAGGCTCATATTATACAGGTAATTCCTCCACTGACCAGGTTAACTTTTGAAAGTAAGGATTATAAAACAGGCTCATACTATACAGGTACTTCTTCCACTGACCAGGTTAACTTTTGAAAGTAAGGATTATAAAACAGGCTCATACTATACAGGTAATTCTTCCACTGACCAGGTTAACTTTTGAAAGTAAGGATTATAAAACAGGCTCATACTATATAGGTACTTCTTCCACTGACAAAAGTGTTCGGCCCATATTTCTAATATCTGACTCTTGAGAGCCAGTAGCTTAGTTAAATCTTTCTAATATCTGATTCTTAAGTGCCAGTAGCTGAGTTCAATCTTTGTTGAGGATGGACAAGTGGCCTGTTTAAAGTTAAACACACATCACATGGGGTTTCATTTAACACACATCACATATTCCTTTATTTTTGTTGCATTAGCTGAAAAACTGTTTATGACTTGATCACTAGTATTAAGATCTCACTAAATATTCAATAATACCAGTCTACAGCCCTAATCATAATGCCAGTCTATGGCCCTCATCATAATGCCAGTCTATGGCCCTCATCATAATGCCAGTCTACAGCCCTCATCATAATGCCAGTCTATGGCCCTCATCATAATGCCAGTCTACAGCCCTCATCATAATGCCAGTCTATGGCCCTCATCATAATGCCAGTCTATGGCCCTCATCATAATGCCAGTCTACAGCCCTCATCATAATGCCAGTCTATGGCCCTCATCATAATGCCAGTCTATGGCCCTCATCATAATGCCAGTCTACAGCCCTCATCATAATGCCAGTCTATGGCCCTCATCATAATGCCAGTCTATGGCCCTCATCATAATGCCAGTCTACAGCCCTCATCATAATGCCAGTCTACAGCCCTCATCATAATGCCAGTCTATGGCCCTCATCATAATGCCAGTCTATGGCCCTCATCATAACGCCAGTCTACGGCCCTCATCATAATGCCAGTCTATGGCCCTCATCATAATGCCAGTCTACAGCCCTCATCATAATGCCAGTCTATGGCCCTCATCATAATGCCAGTCTACAGCCCTCATCATAATGCCAGTCTATGGCCCTCATCATAATGCCAGTCTACAGCCCTCATCATAATGCCAGTCTATGGCCCTCATCATAATGCCAGTCTACGGCCCTCATCATAATGCCAGTCTATGGCCCTCATCATAATGCCAGTCTACGGCCCTCATCATAATGCCAGTCTACGGCCCTCATCATAATGCCAGTCTACGGCCCTCATCATCGATGGTTTATCTTGTGGGTCCGAGACAAAAATAAACTTTCACTGGAGACATTAAACATGGTGGAGGCAGAAAGCAGATGCTTCATGTTGGAGAATGAACACCAAAGAGAAATGTCTTGATGAGATAGGCTCTTGATGAGATAGCCAATCAGATGGCCCAAGGCCTTGTTGAAATGTCTTGATGAGATAGCCAATCAGATGGCCCAGGGCCTTGTTGAAATGTCTTGATGAAATAGCCATCAGATGGCCCAGGGCCTTGTTGAAATGTCTTGATGACATAGCCAATCAGATGGCCCAGGGCCTTGTTGAAATGTCTTGATGAGATAGCCAATCAGATGGCCCAGGGCCTTGTTGAAATGTCTTGATGAAATAGCCATCAGATGGCCCATGGTCTTGTTGAAATGTCTTGATGACATAGCCAATCAGATGGCCCAGGGCCTTGTTGAAATATCTTGATGAGATAGCCAATCTGATGGCCCAGGGCCTTGTTGAAATGTCTTGATGAGATAGCCAATCAGATGGCCCAGGGCCTTGTTGAAATGTCTCGATGAGATAGCCTATTAGTTGGCCCACGGCCTTGTTGAAATGTCTCGATGAGATAGCCAATCAGATGGCCCAGGGCCTTGTTGAAATGTCTCGATGAGATAGCCAATCAGATGGCCCAGGGCCTTGTTGAAATGTCTTGATGAGATAGCCAATCAGATGGCCCAGGGCCTTGTTGAAATGTTTTGATGAAATAGCCATCAGATGGCCCATGGTCTTGTTGAAATGTCTTGATGACATAGCCAATCAGATGGCCCTGGGCCTTGTTGAAATATCTTGATGACATAGCCAATCAGATGGCCCAGGGCCTTGTTGAAATGTCTTGATGAGATAGCCAATCTGATGGCCCAGGGCCTTGTTGAAATGTCTTGATGAGATAGCCAATCAGATGGCCCAGGGCCTTGTTGAAATGTCTCGATGAGATAGCCTATTAGTTGGCCCAAGGCCTTGTTGAAATGTCTCGATGAGATAGCCAATCAGATGGCCCAGGGTCTTGTTGAAATGTCTCGATGAGATAGCCTATTAGTTGGCCCAAGGCCTTGTTGAAATGTCTCGATGAGATAGCCAATCAGATGGCCCAGGGCCTTGTTGAAATGTCTCGATGAGATAGCCAATCAGATGGATGGCCCAGGGCCTTGTTGAAATGTCTTGATGAGATAGCCAATCAGATGGCCCAGGGCCTTGTTGAAATGTCTTGATGAGATAGCCAATCAGATGGCAAAGGGCCTTGTTGGCTCACAAGGTCTTAAAAAAAAATTATGTTTTTTTTCTTTACCTCATATGTAGCTCTACTTATCGGTTAAATACATTTAATAAAATATCTCTTCTATATATTGCTTATAATATCAATCTATTTTTTCTTGAAATATTATTCAATTTTAAATTCATTTTTTTTTTGTTTACAAAATATAAAACTTAATAATAAACAATGTACATTTTCTATTCAAGATATTGTTGACATTTCATGAGTTCAGATAAAAGGAAGTTGAATTAACCCATTCTTTCCTAATTTGCTCTCCCGCATAAGCAATAGCACGTAACTCTATTTTAAAATGTAAAAAAAAATTATTTACCTTTTTATTAAATATAAAAATGAATGAATTGTAATAATCATGATAAAAGATAAGGTTATTAAGAGAATACACTTTGAATTATGATATCTGAAGATGACTATTGCATGATGAACACAAATGATCCAGTTGTCTGGTGCATGTAGAACACAAATGATCCAGCTGTCTGGTGCATGTAGAACACAAATGATCCAGCTGTCTGGTGCATGCAGAACACAAATGATCCATTTGGCTGGTGAATGTAGAACACAAATGATCCAGTTTTCTGGTGCATGTAGAACACAAATGATCTAGATGTCTGGTGCTTGTAGAACACAAATGATCCAGCTGTTTGGTGCATGTAGAACACAAATGATCCAGCTGTCTGGTGCATGTAGATTGAATTTGTCACATTTAAAAAGTTTTGGAATTATTAACTGGTCATCTTTGAGGCATTGAACACTTATTCCAAGTTATTATTTGCTAGTTATGTCTGAAGATTTTGTTCATTGGATAGTTCAAATTTCTAATGCCCTGAAACCCGTTATCTATATACTCAGGGCTGTGTGAAGGAGGGGGCGAGAGGGCCAATCACCCCTTGTGCCAACATCAGGGGGGCGCCAACATTGTCTTATGATAGGTCCTTAAAGGGCATTAAACGATAAAATCTCATGTACTTCACATAGACAGGGTCGCCAAAATAGTCTTACTAGTCCGCCCTGGGTGCCACTATTCCTCTGTCTATGACTTACTGCACTGGCTGCCGGTCCGTGCTCGCATAGAGTACAAAATCGCAACTTTGTACTACCGCTTCTTACATGACCTGGTGCCGTCCTATCTGAAAGAGCTGCTGACGCCTTATGTACCCACTAGACAACTAAGCTCATCCGACAGTGGCAAACTCTCGACACCACGTGTTCGCCTTGAGACTTGCGGAAAGCGCACTTTCGCATTTGCTGGTCCAACAATTTGGAACGCCCTTCCAGTCGATCTCAGAAACAACCAGACACTGGAGTCCTTTAAAACCGATTTAAAGACACATCTATTTCGCAAACACCTTCTGGGATGATTGTCTACCATATTTTCCATTTAATGCATATTGGCTGTGTTGCTCAGGGTTGAAATGGGTTGAAAGACTTTGCCATTGTATGCTTGTAATTAGTTTTTGTAGTGTTGTGTTTGTTTTAAATGTGGTCAATTCTAGATTTGTTGCTTTAAAACTCTTGTACCGCGCTTCGAGCCTTTGGGGATGGAGCGTGTTTTGGAAATACACTTTATTATTATTATTATTATTATTACTATTCAAGTATTGTTATGAACCGTGGTATGGCCCAGGTTGGCCCAGGTTCGCCCATGTGTTTTGACCAGTTGCTTTCAGGTCATTGATTGGCAGGGGAGTGGGGGGAGCAGAGGCGTAGCGATGGTGTTTGACGCCCAGGGATAAAATTCGCGCCCGGGGACAAGAGCCATTTTATTGAGCCCCCCCTTTTTTTTTCAACTCTCAAGCCCATTATTTTAATCAATAAAATAATATCAAAGCACATTTTGGCGCCCCTAACTAGCTGGCGCCCTGGGACATCTGTCCCCCCTGCCACCCCCTCGCTACGCCTCTGTACGTGAGGGACATGTGTGTGTTGTTTGTGTTATGAGTAAATATTAAAATAATTCTATGATTCATTCGTAATTAGTTTCATTGGCCACGCATGAAGTCAATAAACACAAATATTATTACAAATGAATTACCATAAATGAAAGTACGCGATTGCGCAGAGATTAATCTCTCACCCAAAAGGTTTATCATTTGATTCTCGCCACTGAAATATTACATTCACTGTAAGGGACCGAGCTATTGCCCTTTGATGGCCCCGGCAAGTATGGAACAGGCCTGCCTCATCTGCTGGGCAGTCCCATAAAACAGGCTTTCGACGTGGTTGGCTGGGAGCCCCAGTCACACCAGTCGCTAATGTCGAGCACTCGGCTAGAAGGTGCTCTTACTGTCTCGGGCGCCTGTCCACAATGGCGGCAGCTCGGGTCCCGCAGTGGGTGCAACCTATTTAGGTAGCTACGGGTAGGGCGATGCTCTGTTCTCATCTGGGCGATGAGGCTCTGTTGGTGGCGTTTAAGACTCCACGATTGATAGCCCTTTCGATTCTCGCCACTGATCCCCCCGACTCATCTCACTTAGTAGGCTACATGAACCAGGACAGGAAGTGGCATAGGCATAGCATTGTGCTTATAGTTTAGCGATAACTATCCAGACAAAACATCAATGGCCTCAATGTGGTCAGTGCTGCATTGGACTAAAAGATCTAAAATTTAATTTGTTTTCCAGTCTTGTCAGAATTTACCAGAGTGCTCCTCCAACTGTTCGCATTAAAAGAATTGAAAGTTGTATATTTACAATGTTTTACGTTCAGACTTATTAGACTTATACTTATCTATTACTATTTAAGCCTACTTATCAATGAATACATATTTTTGTAAATGCATCTAATTTTCACATTTTGTTATTTTCTTCCTGTTAATTTTCTCCCTGTGAATTTTAGCTCAATTTACTGATAATTTGGGGATTTTGTTCAATCATAAACAATTATAATTACGACTTTTTTTCGGTAACGTTTTTCCTGTGACTTCTCCCCCTCCCTCAACTTTACACTTGGCTCGGTAACTAGCGAAACCTCACATATTTTTGAATGCGTTACACGTCACTTCATACAATCTTCAATCTTATGCTCAACAGTGCCAATGCTCTCATCAAAGGTGGGCAAATGAATTTTTTTTCCCCAAAAATAAAAAAAAAAGCTACAGAAGTGGCGAAGACCAATGAAAGTAACATTTGCACACTTAATCTAAATCGTGAAATTACATGAAGAGCAAAGCATAGAACTAAGACTTAGAGTTAGAGCGCTAACCTCCTACTATTAAAATTAACTGTTAAACAAACTTTCAAGCAAAATTTGATATTCAATTTTTCTTCGACAGGCTTAGGAATTAGTACTTAGGAACTAGGATAAAATTTGATGCATGAAGAAATAAACATAAGTGTAGGATAAAATTCACTTTTTAAAATTTTAGTTATCACAGGTTTTGTCTGGAATGCATGTCAAAGTCAATGGCTAAATAAGTCCACAAAAAATCTAATAGCCTCTTGGCCTGTTGGCTTAGATCAGGATGTAGTGTCTGTCCTTAACCACTTGATTACCAAACCTGGAGGGAAGAATGTGACATATCACTTGGTTTACAGCCTTGTTCAGGACAATCAATATAAACAAACGAGAGAGCCGCTAGGGCAGACTTTGAAAAGTAACGAGCCCAATATTTTAGTACTTTTTGGTGAACCCTTACAAGAAAAGAAAATGTTTTCATGTAGGACTTTTTGTTAAAAGGTTTTAATTTTTTAGTGTGAATAAAAAATCAATTTTTTAAATTGGAGTGATCACAGGTTTTGTTAGGAATGCAGATGTCAAATGCTCAATGAGTCCATAAAAAATCTGATAGCTTCTCGGCCTGTTGGCTTAGATCAAGATGTAGTGTCTGTCCTTAACCCGCTTGGTTACCTAACCTGGAGGGAAGAATGTGACATATCACTTGGTTTACAGCCTTGGTCAGGACAATCAATAAAAACAAACGAGAGAGCCGCTAGGGCAGACTTTGAAAAGTAACTAGTCCATTGTTTTAGTACTTTTTGGTAAACCCTTACAAAAAAAGAAAATGTTTTCATTTTTATGTAGGACTTTTTGCTAAAAGTATTGAGATTTTTGTTTGAAATTAAAAAGTCACCGTTTTAAAATCGAGTAAAAATACATTTTGTTAGAAATGCATATGTCAATGGCTCAATAGGTCCACAAATAATCTGATAGCTTCTCGGCCTGTTAGCTTAGATCAGGATGTATTGTCTGTCCTTAACCCGTTTGGTTACCAAACCTGGAGGGAGGAACATGACATATCACTTGGTGTACAGCCTGGGTCAGGAAGATCGATAAATGCAAATGAGAGACCCACAGGCCTAAATACCTGCAAGGGCAGACTTTGAAGGGGGACTACCCCAGTATTGCAGTTTTTGTTGGGGATCCCTTATAAAATGCCAGTCTACAGCCCTCATCATCATTGGAGAATGAACAGCAATGACAGCAGTATGTGAAATGTTTTGATGAGATAGCCAATCAGGTTTTCCTTGCCTTGTTGGCCCACAAGGTAGCTATCTTAAAAATTGTGTTGTTTTTTTTACCTCATATGTAGCTCTACTTCTCGGCTTAATACATTTAATAAATGTATGATCTTTTTATTGCTTATAATATTAATCTATTATTTTTCATTAAATATTATTTAATTTTAATTTCAATATTCACAAATTTAAAACTTGATAAATACCATACTCTTAACTATTTAAGATGTAATTGACATTTTATGACTGCAGATAAAAGGAAATTGAATGAACCCAGTCTTGCCTAATGTGCCCTCCTGCATAAGCAATGGCACTTAACTCAATTTTAAAATGTAAATTTAATTTTTTTATTTAAATTCTTATTAATTATATAAAATGAATTGTTATAATCAGGATAAAAAAATAAGGTAATCAAGCTAATAACCTTGTCCTCATAATATCTGGAGTTGACTCTTGCAAAATGACCATCACTTTTGGGACATTTGTTTTTTTTTCCAAGCTATTGAATGAGGATTACGCATCTACTTTGGCACTGTCTTGACATAAATGGAGAGGTTGTGTGAGGATTACTCATCTACTTTGGCACTGTCTTGACATAAATGGAGAGGTTGTGTGAGGATTACTCATCTACTTTGGCACTGTCTTGACATAAATGGAGAGGTTGTGTGAGGATTACTCATCTACTTTGGCACTGTCTTGACATAAATGGAGAGGTTGTGTGAGGATTACTCATCTACTTTGGCACTGTCTTGACATAAATGGAGAGGTTGTGTTTGCCAAGGCTTTTTACAGTTCTTGATTTAATTTGACACATTTAAAAAGTATGAGAAATTTAATGGGTAATATTTTGGGGCATTTAAAACTTATTTAAAGTTATTATTTGTTGTTTATGTATGAAGATTTTGTTCATTGGACATGTTAAATTTCTGATCATTTGATTCGAGAGGCTTTTTTCATGAATATATTGTGTAATTAAAAAAAAAATTTTTTTTAAAATCATTAAGTCAACTTTATGGAAGAAATTATTCCATTTTATTGCTCAACTTATTAGGACAAAACTATGATAAATCATTGAACACTATGAGCACAACGAAGTAATTTAAAAATCAAAATATGTCTTTTTAACTATACTTTGTCTGAAGTAGACTCTAATCTTGCTCATTAATGTACCATGTTAGTTCGTCTTAAATTTTTAACATATTTAAATAGAAATTCTTATATATATTTTATGCTGTTTTTTAAACCTTTATTGATATCCTGAAATTTTAATTACTTTTAAATTGTTTTCTATATTCAACTCTAGAATAAACTTTAAGCTACCCAAATTGGATGACCCAGTACCAACCACTGCTAGAACCAAGAATGGACTACCAGCACCCACCATTGGTAGCTACAGCAACAGATCAACCAGCACCCACCACTGGTAGCTACAACAGATCAACCAGCACCCACCATTGGTAGCTACAGCAATAGATCAACCATTGTTATCTACAGATAAAACAACTCACCAGCTGTGGTTAGCTACAATTTTTTTTATTTTGAATAACTTTCAGGGTTTAAAGTGAATATAAATCTTTACTTCAAATAAATTATTTACACTTAAAAAAAGTGTAAACATAAAATATGAAAAGTTAAGCATTAATGCTCTATCACTATCCTAATAAATTTTTCATGTAGGTTTCAATGTCAAATTGTTTACCCTATAACGTTTATGTGCTGCTTATAGAATTCCATAAGAGTAAGATAAGTAATCAAAATTAATGTTTAAACAGACCAAACACATGTTACTGTATTGCATACACTGATCTAAAATGTATTTAAAAATATATTTAAACCTGCAGAATGTCTAAATCAGAAAGACCAAGTACATGATCATTGGAATTGGAGGGACTCACTGGATTCTGAGGGACCAAGTACATGATCGTTGGAGTTGGAGGGACTCACTGGATTCTGAGGGACTAAGTACATAATTGTTGGAGTTGGAGTGACTCACTGGATTCTGAGGGACTAAGTACATCTTACAAGTCAAGATTAGGAGCTCCTTGAAAACAAATAAAAGCATTCATTAAATTTGACAGTGATATACATATTTAAGAATGATTATTACACTAATTCAGTGGTTCTCAACCTGTGTATCAGGACACCCTAGGGCAGCGGTTCTCAACCTTTCTAGTGCCACGACCCTTAATACAGTTTCTCGTGTCTTGGCGACCCCCCAGCCACACAATTATTTTCGTTGCTACTTCATAGCTGTAAGGATATATGTTTTCAGATGGTCTTAGGCGACCCCTGGAAAAGGGTCCCGCGACCCCCAAAGGGCTCGCGACCCACAGGTTGAGAACCGCTGGCCTAGGGGGACTAGTAACAAAATACCAGAAATTTGAATCGTTTAAAAAAATGTAATCTTTATTTTATGTGTAACAACATTACAAATGCTATCAAGGGGTCGCTGCAATAAAAGATTGAGAACTGGCAGCTCTAAATATTAATGTAATTAATTGTCTGGAATGTTTTAAAAATTGTAGTCCTCATTTGTATATCACATGACTTTTCATAAATGGAGTAATTATACAGTCTATAAAATCTATCCCCTGTGTCAGTTTGATGGTAATCATTTACTGGTCAAGGAATGCTACTGTTTTCAATTGACTTCCTCTTAGGAAGCTTTATATAGGGTCAGGTTTCTTTTCCACAGTTACCTCTCTTTTATTGTGTACCAGCTCTTTTTGGATTTTCCATAGTTTTGTGTTCCATGTTCTGTCCATCTTAGGCCATGTCCTGTCCATCTTAAGCCATGTCCTGTCCATCTCAGGCCATGTCCTGTCCATCTTAGCCCATGTCCTGTCCATCTTAGGCCATGTTCTGTCCATCTTAGGCCATGCCCTGTCCATCTTTGGCCATATTCTGTCCATGTTAGGCCATGTTCTGTCCATCTTAGGCCATGTTCTGTCCATCTTAGCCCTACCCTGGGAAGTGAGTTTGGTGGTATTCTACGGATAGATCCAAGAAGTCTCCGGTAAATCTAGTTTTAATTCGTACGTTTTTTACAATAGTGGTTCTTAACTTGTGATTGGCATTTCAGTTCTTCATTGTATTGTCTTTGGTCAGAATATACTTTGGGGACAGGGGTCTTAAACTCGCGGCCCGCAAGACAATATTTTTCAACCCGCAACATGACAGCAAAGTTTAGAGCAAAGTTTAGTGTTATGTACTAAGTGATCCCAAATGGCTCATGGACTTGGCTTTTCTTGTTGATATTACATTGGAGCTGAATGTACTCAACAAGAAGTTACAAGTCCAGGGGCAGCTTGTCAGTGGTGCCTCTGACAATGTTAGGGCATTCTGCACAAAACTTGTGTTATGATTCTTAGAGTCTTAGAGAAACCTCTGCCATTTCCCAATATGCANGTCACAATTGCCACCTCCTATGACCCCACTTTCTAGGCACTTAACACCTTTGAGGGGTTGTTGTACAGTCATTGTGTTGTCACAATTGCCACCTCCTATGACCCCACTTTCTAGGCACTTAACACCTTTGAGGGGTTGTTGTACAGTCATTGTGTTGTCACAATTGCCACCTCCTATGACCCCACTTTCTAGGCACTTAACACCTTTGAGGGGTTGTTGTACAGTCATTGTGTTGTCACAATTGCCACCTCCTATGACCCCACTTTCTAGGCACTTAACACCTTTGAGGGGTTGTTGTACAGTCATTGTGTTGTCACAATTGCCACCTCCTATGACCCCACTTTCTAGGCACTTAACACCTTTGAGGGGTTGTTGTACAGTCATTGTGTTGTCACAATTGCCACCTCCTATGACCCCACTTTCTAGGCACTTAACACCTTTGAGGGGTTGTTGTACAGTCATTGTGTTGTCACAATTGCCACCTCCTATGACCCCACTTTCTAGGCACTTAACACCTTTGAGGGGTTGTTGTACAGTCATTGTGTTGTCACAATTGCCACCTCCTATGACCCCACTTTCTAGGCACTTAACACCTTTGAGGGGTTGTTGTACAGTCATTGTGTTGTCACAATTGCCACCTCCTATGACCCCACTTTCTAGGCACTTAACACCTTTGAGGGGTTGTTGTACAGTCATTGTGTTGTCACAATTGCCACCTCCTATGACCCCACTTTCTAGGCACTTAACACCTTTGAGGGGTTGTTGTACAGTCATTGTGTTGTCACAATTGCCACCTCCTATGACCCCACTTTCTAGGCACTTAACACCTTTGAGGGGTTGTTGTACAGTCATTGTGTTGTCACGATTGCCACCTCCTATGACCCCCCTTTCTAGGCACTTACACTCTTTGAGGGGTTGTTGTACAGTCATTGTGTTGTCACAATTGCCACCTACTATGACCCCACTTTCTAGGCACTTAACACCTTTGAGGGGTTGTTGTACAGTCATTGTGTTGTCACAATTGCCACCTCCTATGACCCCACTTTCTAGGCACTTAACACCTTTGAGGGGTTGTTGTACAGTCATTGTGTTGTCACAATTGCCACCTCCTTTGACCCCACTTTCTAGGCACTTAACACCTTTGAGGGGTTGTTGTACAGTCATTGTGTTGTCACAATTGCCACCTCCTATGACCCCCCTTTCTAGGCACTTACACTCTTTGAGGGGTTGTTGTACAGTCATTGTGTTGTCACAATTGCCACCTACTATGATCCCACTTTCTAGGCACTTTACACTCTTTGAGGGGCTGTTGTTCAGTGATTGTGTTCTTCACTTGTGTTGTTTTTTGGTCATGACCTGCTTTTGATCTTAGGACAATGATTTATCATTTCAACACAAAAAATGCAATAATTATGTCTCTGAATTCTTTTTAATAACATTGTTATGCTATTGCTAATCAAATATTGATATGCAATTAATATGTTGATCAAAGGAGTCTAAAGAAATTTTTTTTTTTTATAATCGAACATTTGTCTGCAAGCTAGATGCAGCCATCAATAGAGCCACATCTGGCTCGCCAGCCATAGGTTCCCAACCCCTGCTGTAAAGAGTGAAGAAATGTTATTGTAAAATCAAATTTAATTTTATGATGTTATTTGTGTAGAAAAAATAGTTTTTATGATATTAAATGTGCAGAAAAAAATAGTTTATATATTAATATTATTTATTTATATATGTAGAAAAATTAGTTTTTAGGATATTATGTATGTGCAAAAATATTTTTACATTATGTTATGTGTTTATGGAAACACTCTGCTTTACTCTTTAATGCTCACTATTCCATATATTTTTATGTATTTCTAAGTAGAAAGAAATTTCAAATTATGTATATTTTGAAATTGGGTACCGTATTTAAAAAAAAAATTTCTATCACATAAATTGATATTTGATATACATATAGAAATTATATTGCATGTGTTTTTTTAAATTACTATGCTTGATTGCTTTTGATTTATTCCATTTAACATGCTTGAGATTAATTCCATTTAACATGTCATGTGATTTATTCAATTGAACATGTTATGTAATTTATTCCTTTTAAAATGTTGTGTGATTTTCCCGCTTAACATGTTATGTGATTTGGGGGCATCCATATATCAAATTTTGCAGATTTTTGACAATCGTCACCAAAAGTTAGAACCCCCTCAAGTATAATCACAAACCAGTGCATCCCCGGACCCCACTCTAAAAACTCCCCATGTCCACCACTGTCCTTTATATGGCCTTAAAATGTTCACCTCAAACATATCCAATTCCTGCACCTTTTCCCTTTAACAGTGGTCCTTAACCAGGGGCCAAAGCACCCCCTAAGGTATTTAAGACCCAGAAAATTGTATTTGCTGCTATTGCTAGTTGTTGCTGCGATTTTAAAAAAAAGTGTGTATTCATTTTTGTTAGCAACAGTAAATGTTTTTCTGGTGAATTTGTTTGCTCATTACTTCTCTTTGTATGGGTCATAGTTATTTTTTATTGTTCCTAGAAAGTTAATTAGAGACAAAAAATGACAGTA
>CAXITT010000183.1:775124-816489 GCA_964033795.1 Lymnaea stagnalis | reverse complement strand
TCCAAAACATAAAATTTACCGAACTTAAATTAATGAATATTTTGGGAAAATGTACAACAATATAAAGAGTATGTATTTACAAAGATTTTTTTTAGAAATTCCAATTATTTGCAGGCAAAATTCTAAATGAAATAATAACTGTTCAAAAAGATTTAATGAATCACTGTATTAAAAGATGTAATAAACAAATAATCCACCATTCTTCAATCAACGGAAAATTCGGACTGCAGCCATTCAAACATATTTCGTATAATGACAACATTTGTTCTTGAGTCTTCAATTGCTAATTCAATTTGAGTGGCCGTCTCTTCATCTGATTCGTCTGCCATATTATGCTAACTAGCAGGAATATTGCAATGGACGACCTTATGTTTTTTCATTGCCTCCTGTGATGGGAAATATTTACCGCAGAAAAATATTCTCTTGGAAATTCTCCCAGCCACCGATGGACAATAGAGATCAAAAGGCATGCTACTGTAACTGTGACCGGGCTCCAGACCAACCAGTGCAAGCCTCTGGAACAGTGATCCATAAGTACCACTACTACTACCAATAGCTGCAGCCATGACGCCTGCTTCATGACTAATAAAAGGTACCGGAGCTGGAATGAAGCGTTTGGGAAATAGTTCATTATAGTTGGTTCGTCTTGCTCCACAGCATGTTACATCATTAAATTGGATGATCTGCAGAGAATATTGAGACTTGCACATGATTCCAACACCAATTCACAGAGGGAGACGGAAGATTTGTGCTTGTGCTGCTTGGTTCAACATACTGTGCGTGCACATTATAGCCATCAATGACAGCCTGACCCCTAACTTCAGCGAGTATTTCCCCTGCCTTTTTAAAGTTTGCTTTTTCAAAGTTTTGGTCTATAGTTTTACCATTTGCGTCCAAGTGGGATCCAAAATGATCATGGGGAAGAATGAGGCCTGACAGGTCATGAGACAAAGGGGCCATTCGTCGTTCTACCGCATTGTAGGCACTGTGACCCGGAGCATTACACGCTATAAAGAAAGCATCAAGATTGTGCTTGGTAAAAAATTTATACGCAGCATTCAATGTTTTTGGATAACGTGGGTTCTCGTATGGGCCTCCGTCAACGGTAATAATTGCTATAGGCTTTACTAGTCCACCATTTGTACATGCCACATTCTTGAAAATATCAAGAGAGACAAGTACATCAAAATCTGCAACATGTGATGCAGCAGTACTGGAATCATGTTTACCACTCCTTATTGATATGCATGTTGGTCCGGAATAGGTCACACGACCATTCAAATATTCCAGTCATTTTTCTAACCCCAACACAAAATAAAAATCATTAAAGATTTTCTGGAAAAACTCTAAGAATTTAACAAAACTGTTATTTGAGATGTTATTGTATTTGACAAATCCAACTTTAACAACATATTTTTACAATAATATTCAAGCGTATTAATTATTAATATTGAAAAAATCGTTTCTAAATTTAACCACTCAGTTTGTGAAAGATTTGTTTGGGTTTGCATCCCAACTCTTTTGTCATTAAACTAGAAGTTTTTAGCAGTAAATTTATGCAAAACTGCTGCACTCAAAAAAACAATACAATGTGGACATCCACTTTGTCCTAAACCCCCTCCCCCCCCTTGTCCACTTTTTGCTGAACCCCCCCTCCCCCCTTTTGTGTGGACGTCTTTTATGGATGACCCCTAGGCTTGTTTTATTGTATATATTTGCATTATTCCTTACTTTAGTAGTTAGTAAATCAAAAATGTCTTTTTTGTTTGACAGCCTCTTTTTTTCAAGCAGCCATTGACTTGGACAACCATAGTCTTCCAGCAGGCATTACATTGGGCTTGTGGGTTTGTGTTAAGTAATTAATTTGAGACAAATGCAGGGTAAGCTTGTCTCATCACTATGCAGGGGAGATAATGGGGTTGTTGTTTTATTACAGTACCACTCAATATTTCATATGTTAAAGATTGTAAAAAGGGAGATAATAAAACTTGTTTAAAACTAAAACTGGACTTATTTTTGTCACTGTGGCCACGTTGTGTTTTTTCAAGGATGGGTTGCGTCCCTTTGTTCGTCATGAGTTACCTGCCCCTTTTCTTCTTTATCTTCTTTATTTGTTTGTTTCTGCCTTCTCTATCGGTTTATGCTGTCTTACTACAGGGGGTCTTCTTTCCCCCATGTCGCAATTGTGCATTTTGTTTAAGTGTGATGGGATTCGGGCCTGATATTTTAGAATCTTGTTTTGCCCTTATTTTTCCATCCACCCCGACCACCATCCCCGCAAATTTTAAAGTTATATTAAAAAGGTGGTCAATTGGGATAGGTGTTTAAAAATTTACATATACAAATTTCAATTGCTAATATTAATTTTAAAAAAAACATATTTATGCTGTATTATACATATTTATCGTTGTAAACATATATATAGTCATTAAAATATAATCAGAATATGTTAAATGGATATGCATCCTTAATGTATAAGCACATAGACTTAATTAAACATATGGTTGTGTTATCTTTCTTATTTCATGCCTTTTTTATGTCCCCTGCTTTTCATCACCACAAAGTTGCAATACTGTGATATCCAATACATTTATTAATTTAGAACGAAAACGTTTCATGGCATGAACTTGGTCTTGTTAAGCACAACTGATAGAAAGTCTAAGCATTAAGGTTGAAACGTACGACGTACATTCAGCGGGATAGTTTATTTTGCAAATAAGTTCAACAATTTAGTGGTCGGAAAGGTCCATCATTTCATTAAAAACTTTACGAAATTGGCAGCAGGTACCCTTCTTCAATTCTTACCGTAAAAGGGAGCCTGTAGTGTTTTTTTTTTTAAATCTTAAACATGCAGTTTAACGATCAACGGGAGGATATCGTGTATTTTCTAAAAAATCTTAAGATTAGAACAGTTATTGCCCATTTAATTTGTGTCATATTTTTTTAGTTAAATTTTCTGTGCAATTTATTTCCCTTTGATCGTAAAATAATTTACTTAAAATATTCTTTTTTTTTCTGGGTTATCTCTCTTTGGCCACACATTTAAAACAGTATTATATGAATTTATCATTTATAGATTTTAAATGAATTCCAACAATTTATATCAATGGTAAGGGGCAAATTTAATTAAGCCCAATTAAAAAAAAAAATGTATTTATAATCGGGACAATTTATGGCAATTGTTGTTTATCTTTGAATACTTCATAAATTAATATTTTAAACTTTAAATCTCTTTCTTATTTTAAATATTAATAATTTAAGATGTATTAAAAATGTTAGGACCATTCATCAAGTCACTTGTACAACAAGTAGTGTGATATTTTTTTTATCATTTGCTCAATGGTTACTAATATTAGTACTGGTAGCTCAACTGTATTATTAGTAATTTTTCCAAAATTAAACAGCGAGTTTATGTTGCTTGTCTAAGTGTATTCCCTTATCCCTGATCTCAAACAAGTTGTTAATTTTTAAAGCTGCACTTAGCAGCAGGAGTGAGATTGACAAACTCCTTTCTGCATAAGAAAACTTTACAGATATGCAAAAACTGCATAAGATCAACAAAAAACAGATTTATATAAAGTGGATTATGTCTAGCAATACAAATTTATTACCACTGACTTTAACCTTCATAAGATAGAACCATTGCTCAGTATTTTTTTCTGGGGTTGGATAGGATCTTAGCATGTATCTACATATATAATTAATTATATGTGTATATATAATATATATATAAAGTAGCTTAAAAGCTTGTGAATTATTAACCATTAGCATGTTCCTTTCTATTTCTTTATTTAGTCTTAAACACAATATTTTGATTAATAAATCCAGTTTAAATTTATAATGCACACAACCTCCAATGAGAAAATAAAATAATCAAATTCGTACCAAATAAAGCAATAAAATTAATGACAAAGGTCCAAGCCTTATTTTTCCATAATAAGACTGAAAAAGTTTTGATTGTTACAACATCAACATAACACAACAATTGAGAACAAAGTAAATATAAACAACCAAAACAAATTCATTAGTAATCTAATTATTTTATTATGTCATTCATGTCAATTATTCCAGAGAAACGTTTGAAAACTCTTTCATTTGTGAATGACCATTGTTCTACATCCCAATAACAACTGATGAAATAAAATTAAAACCTCTCTTTCATCTATAAATCAAAAGCGGCATTGGCTATCTATAGAGATTTTTAAAATTTAGGTAAATTATAAATAACTGTTTTGCGTGTTAAAATATTTACTGAGACATTTGTTTCAATTATCAAAATCACTTATGTTGAAAACAGAAATTGTATTAAAATATGGCATAGTAAAATTGAATTGGTAAGTGTTAGTATATTTACACAATAAACAATATAGAATATTACATTATTTTGTACCTCTCTGTGTCTTAAAATTAACTTACACTGAAAAATATCTTACATTTTCTTTCTTACCATTCAATCCAAAAAATTGATTTCATTTTTAACAAATGCTTTTTCTACATAAAAATCAGGAGTTACTGATCAGTTAAGTAAAATAATAAATTTGGGTTATTGAATAAATTGTATAACATATTATCAGGCTGTTTACTTGAGATTTGTGCTCAAAAAATAAAAGAAGCAAGATGAGAAAATATTCCACTCAGCACAGCAACGTCTAGAGTTAAACTGATATCATGTCAGAGTTGTTCTCAAACCTAGAAGAATAGGGACAAAGCCAGACATTAAGATACAGTCATGACATGGTTTATGATAAATCTATGTTAAAATATTTACATTTTTATCATTTAGAAAACTTTGTTTAGCTTTTAAATAATTTTTTTAATAGTTTTTTTAAAAGAAATTTTTTTAAAAATTAAAAATTTACCGGTAAATATTTCATAAAAACTGTAGAGAATTAGTATAAACAGATTGTGAGGAGTCAGTTATCCACTGGATCTAACGGTGATTATTGATGGGTCATCCATTGGATATAACAGTAGTTATTGAGGGGGTCATCTATTGGATCTAAAATAGTGGTCGTTGATGGGCCATCCATTATTGTAGCTGCCCATGGTTGTTAATCATGTAATCTATAGTTAAAGCTAGAAAAAGAATTTAAAAATTTAAAATTACATTTAAACAGTCAAACATACCTACATCACTCAACACAGACAAAACATACCATCACTCAACACAGCCAAAACATACCAACACTCAACAGCCAAACATAACTATATCATTCAACACATTATCAGAGCTAACAAAAAGGAAGGGTGGTTGGACAATGGGCTGAACCAGAATACCCTAAGTGTGTTCTACTTTTACATGCATGCCAAGCCCAGACCATAACAATCCAATTAACTGCCTTCAAAGATACAAACAGACCATAATCTTTAACCTGCAAACAGTTCCTAATCTTTCATTGATGAACAGTTCCTAATCTTTCATTGGTGAACAGTTCCTAATCTTTCATTGGTGAACAGTTCCTAATCTTTCATCTGTGAACAGGTCATAATCATTCATCTGTGAAAAGGCCATACTCGTTCATTTGTGAACAGGTCATAATCGTTCACCTGTAAACAGGGTACATTATTAAATATTAACCTCATGAAACCAGATAAAACACCAATGTGCATTCTCTGAAGATATCCAACATGAGCCAGTCACACACCACCTCTACCACTGCCAGTCACACACCACCTCTACCACTGCCAGTCACACACCACCTCTACCACTGCCAGCAACACACCACCTCTACCACTGCCAGTCACACACCACCTCTACCACTGCCAGTCACACACCACCTTTCACCCTGCCAGGAACACACCACCTCTACCACTGCCAGTCACACACCACCTTTCACCCTGCCAGCAACACACCACCTCTAACCACTGCCAGGAACATACCACCTATACCACTGCCAGTCACACACCACCTCTACCACTGCCAGTCACATACCACCTCTACCACTGCCAGGAACACACCACCTCTACCACTGCCAGTCACACACCACCTCTTCCACTGCCAGTAACACACCACCTCTACCACTGCCAGTCACACACCACCTCTACCACTGCCAGTCACACACCACCTCTCCCCCTGCCAGGAACACACCACCTCTACCACTGCCAGTCACACACCACCTTTCACCCTGCCAGCAACACACCACCTCTAACCACTGCCAGGAACATACCACCTCTACCACTGCCAGTCACACACCACCTCTACCACTACCAGTAACATACCACCTCTACCACTGCCAGGAACACACCACCTCTACCACTGCCAGTCACACACCACCTCTACCACTGCCAGTAACACACCACCTCTACCACTGTCAGTAACACACCACCTCTACCACTGCAAGTAACACACCACCTGTTCCACAGCCCAGCACTTGATGACTTAAACGTCAGATAATAAATACCAAGACTACACCACAACCTCCACAAACTAAGAACGGCTGCGGAGGATGCCAATTCTTCCTCATGGTGCATGCCCCCCCTCATGGTGCATGCCCCCCCCTCATGGTGCATGCCCCCCCTCATGGTGCATGCCCCCCCCCTCATGGTGCATGCCCCCCTTCCTCATGGTGCATGCCCCCCCCTTCCTCATGGTGCATGCCCCTCCCTTCCTCATGGTGCATGCCCCCCTCATGGTGCATGCCCCCCTCATGGTGCATGCCCCCCCTCATGGTGCATGCCCCCCCTCATGGTGCATGCCCCCCCCTCATGGTGCATGCCCAAAATGCTACTGGATCTAGATGATGGTCACCTTTATTGATGGAGTCAAAAGGAAGGCTGTGTTTTTCTTGATGTTGGAGGCATTTTGCTGTGGCACTCCAAGCTTCATCTCAAGGCACATGAGCTGGCGAGCTGGCCACGACACACGAGTTGGGGAGCTGGCCACGACACACGAGCTGGCCACGACACATGAGTTGGGGAGTTCTGTTGTGGAATAGGATTCAGGTAACAATAATAACAATATTAAATAAAAAAAGATGCACAATTAAAAACCATTAACTCTATGATGGCAACAAGATGGATGACACAACAAATCTATGATGGCAACATGATGGATGACACAACAAATCTATGATGGCAACATGATGGATGACACAACAAATCTATGATGGCAACAAGATGGATGACACAACAAATCTATGATGGCAACAAGATGGATGACACAACAAATCTATGATGGCAACAAGATGGATGACACAACAAATCTATGATGGCAACAAGATGGATGACACAACAAATCTATGATGGCAACAAGATGGATGACACAACAAATCTATGATGGCAACAAGATGGATGACACAACAAATCTATGATGGCAACAAGATGGATGACACAACAAATCTATGATGGCAACAAGATGGATGACACAACAAATCTATGATGGCAACAAGATGGATGACACAACAAATCTATGATGGCAACAAGATGGATGACACAACAAATCTATGATGGCAACAAGATGGATGACACAACAAATCTATGATGGCAACAAGATGGATGACACAACAAATCTATGATGGCAACATGATGGATGACACAACAAATCTATGATGGCAACATGATGGATGACACAACAAATCTATGATGGCAACATGATGGATGACACAACAAATCTATGATGGCAACAATATGGATGATACAACAAATCTATGATGGCAACATGATGGATGACACAACAAATCTATGATGGCAACATGATGGATGACACTACAAATCTATGATGGCAACAAGATGGATGACACAACAAATCTATGATGGCAACATGATGGATGACACAACAAATCTATGATGGCAACATGATGGATGACACAACAAATCTATAATGGCAACATGATGGATGACACAACAAATCTATGATGGCAACAAGATGGATGACACAACAAATCTATGATGGCAACAAGATGGATGACACAACAAATCTATGATGGCAACAAGATGGATGACACAACAAATCTATGATGGCAACAAGATGGATGACACTACAAATCCATGATGGCAACAAGATGGATGACACAACAAATCTATGATGGCAACAAGATGGATGACACAACAAATCTATGATGGCAACAAGATGGATGACACAACAAATCTATGATGGCAACATGATGGATGACACAACAAATCTATGATGGCAACATGATGGATGACACAACAAATCTATGATGGCAACAAGATGGATGACACAACAAATCTATGATGGCAACATGATGGATGACACAACAAATCTATGATGGCAACATGATGGATGACACAACAAATCTATGATGGCAACAAGATGGATGACACAACAAATCTATGATGGCAACAAGATGGATGACACTACAAATCTATGATGGCAACAAGATGGATGACACTACAAATCTATGATGGCAACAAGATGGATGACACTACAAATCTATGATGGCAACAAGATGGATGACACTACAAATCTATGATGGCAACAAGATGGATGACACTACAAATCTATGATGGCAACAAGATGGATGACACTACAAATCTATGATGGCAACAAGATGGATGACACTACAAATCTATGATGGCAACAAGATGGATGACACTACAAATCTATGATGGCAACAAGATGGATGACACTACAAATCTATGATGGCAACAAGATGGATGACACTACAAATCTATGATGGCAACAAGATGGATGACACTACAAATCTATGATGGCAACAAGATGGATGACACTACAAATCTATGATGGCAACAAGATGGATGACACTACAAATCTATGATGGCAACAAGATGGATGACACTACAAATCTATGATGGCAACAAGATGGATGACACTACAAATCTATGATGGCAACAAGATGGATGACACTACAAATCTATGATGGCAACAAGATGGATGACACTACAAATCTATGATGGCAACAAGATGGATGACACTACAAATCTATGATGGCAACAAGATGGATGACACTACAAATCTATGATGGCAACAAGATGGATGACACTACAAATCTATGATGGCAACAAGATGGATGACACTACAAATCTATGATGGCAACAAGATGGATGACACTACAAATCTATGATGGCAACAAGATGGATGACACTACAAATCTATGATGGCAACAAGATGGATGACACTACAAATCTATGATGGCAACAAGATGGATGACACTACAAATCTATGATGGCAACAAGATGGATGACACTACAAATCTATGATGGCAACAAGATGGATGACACTACAAATCTATGATGGCAACAAGATGGGTGACACTACAAATCTATGATGGCAACAAGATGGGTGACACTACAAATCTATGATGGCAACAAGATGGGTGACACTACAAATCTATGATGGCAACAAGATGGATGACACTACAAATCTATAATGGCAACAAGATGGATGACACTACAAATCTATGATGACAACAAGATGGGTGACATTACAAATCTATGATGGCAACAAGATGGGTGACACTACAAATCTATGATGGCAACAAGATGGGTGACACTACAAATCTATGATGGCAACAAGATGGGTGACACCACAAAGCCATGACCCCTCCAAACACCCAGAGTGCATTTCAGTCACTCTCTTCTCATATTTCCTCCACTCTTTAGTGAGCCCACAGTCATCATCATGTCTACCAACACAGTCATCATCATATCTACCAACATAGTCATCATCATATCTACCAACACAGTCATCATCACATCTACCAACATAGTCATCATCATGTCTACCAACACAGTCATCATCATATCTACCAACACAGTCATCATCATATCTACCAACACAAACATCATCATATCTACCAACACAGTCATCATATCTACCAACACAGTCATCATCATATCTACCAACACAGTCATCATCATATCTACCAACACAGTCATCATCATGTCTACCTACACAGTCATCATCATGTCTATCAACATTAAATGCTTCTTGTCATCAATCATCATTCAATCAATTTTTAGACCTCAGAATACAACTGATAACCCAAACAGAGTTCACCCTAGACACATTGACCCTAGACACATTAACAGGGTCAACCCTAGACACATTGATAGAGTTGATCCTAGACATGTTGACAGGGTTGACTCTAGACACATTGATAGAGTTGACCCTAGACACATTGATTCTTTGACACTTTTACTATACAAATAAAACATAAAACATTATCAAGCGTTAAATCAGAAACATGTATTATGTATTAGTGATATTTTTGAGAATAAAAAAAAATGAGTAATGGGAATTTCTCTCACATAAAACAAGGCACAGGATCGACTCAATTATTATTCTTATAACAATGTCAGGCTAAACCAGTAGTCCCAATAACTACATCTAATACAATGTCTACATTTTCAAAAGATTAATTAGTTAATGGATGTCTGTGTGTACAAGGCATACCATGATGTTACCTAATGGATGTCTGTGTACAAGGCATACCATGATGTTACCTAATGGATGTCTGTGTACAAGGCATACCATGATGTTACCTAATGGATGTCTGTTTACAAGGCATACCATGATGTTACCTAATGGATGTCTGTGTACAAGGCATACCATGATGTTACCTAATGGATGTCTGTGTACAAGGCATACCATGATGTTACCTAATGGATGTCTCTGTGTACAATGCATACCATGATGTTACCTAATGGATGTCTGTGCACAATGCATACCATGATGTTACCTAATGGATGTCTATGTGTACAAGGCTTACCATGATGTTACCTAATGGATGTCTGTGCACAATGCATATCATGGTGTTACCTAATGTATGTCTGTGTACAATGCATACCATGATGTTACCTAATGGATGTCTCTGTGTACAATGCATACCATGATGTTACCTAATGGATGTCTATGTGTACAAGGCATACCATGATGTTACCTAATGGATGTCTATGTGTACAATGCATACCATGATATTACAAAACTGACCAACCAAAGCCCTGAGTTAGACAAAATCAAATTCAGAAAAACAAGCCCTAGATATTTCAATAACAGTTGGAGAGTAATACTGCTGTCTATTGACTGTGCTCAATATATTTCCCGAATGGACAATTTGGGAACATCAATATTTGCTATGGATTGAATTATAATTTTTCCTGTAAACAAATCCAATTAATTTCTAGTATTTTAGTTAATTTAAAAAAAAAATGATTATTAAATAGTAAGGACAAAGGATGGGAAATATTTTTGATCAATTGACCACACAGGGCATTCATAGTCAGCTGACCACACAGCATTGCTCAGCTGACCCCACAGCATTTTTCAAATGACCACATAAGGCATTGTCCAAATGACCATATAAGGCATTGTCCAAATGACCACATAAGGCATTGTCCAAATGACCACATAAGGCATTGTCCAAATGACCACATAAGGCATTGTCCAAATGTCAAATGACCACATAAGGCATTGTTCAAATGACCACACAAGATATTGTCCATATGACCACATAAGGCATTGTTCAATTGATCAGACAAGGCACAGTTCATCTAACACAAGGGATTGCGAGTTGAACACAACTCAACACAACCACACTAAATCATAATCTGCATGAGCAAAGTGTGTTTGGTAAATGTTCAGAATGAAATAGAATTCAACAAAATGGTTAAATTTATAACTTAAAAAAAGAATTATGTATCAAAACAAGAAAACATCCATTAAAATATATGACCATTCCATTGGACAAAACTGAGCAAATAGATAAAACGCAGCAAATAGACACAACTGAGCCAATCGACATTTTGCTGCCTGTATATAAAGAGCATTATTTTTAAAAAAAAAAAAAAGAAAAAAAAAAAAAAGAAAAAACAAAAAAAAAAAAAAAAAAAAAATAAAATGAGCAAATAGATAAAACGCAGCAAATAGACACAACTGAGCCAATCGACATTTTGCTGCCTGTATATAAAGAGCATTATTTTTAAAAAAAAAAAAAAGAAAAAAAAAAAAAATGAAAAACCAAGATATAAATATATCAAAAGTTTGGCACGGGTGAGAGCATTCTGCACTAGGGTGAGAGCATTCTGCACTAGGGTGAGAGCATTCTGCACTAGGGTGAGAGCATTCTGCACTAGGGTGAGAGCATTCTGCACTAGGGTGAGAGCATTCTGCACTAGGGTGAGAGAATTCTGCACTAGCATAGCAAGGACACTCACAACAGCTAGTCTAGAACTTTTGTATGTGAGTCTAACATAGCATAGTAAGGACAATCACAACAGCTAGTCTAGAGCTTTTGTAGGTGAGTCTAACATAGCATAGTAAGGACAATCACAATTACTAGTCTAGAGCTTTTGTAGGTGAGTCTAACATAGCATAGTAAGGACAATCACAATTACTAGTCTAGAACTTTTGTGGGTGAGATGAACACTTTTCCTTGTAACCTATCTTTGATATCTATTATATATTTGAAAAAGCGGATTGTATCACTTTATATGACACTGATCTTTCATGTTTGAATATTTGATCAGTTTGATATTTAAAATCAGTTGTTACAAACTGATCATTTCATTTGTTGATTGTATCATTGCACATCATCTTGAGCTTTCAACATATTGATTGATTGATTGATTCCGCTAGAGAAAAACAAGTCGATATTTCTGACCACGACTTGGTTCAAAATTAAAAATGAAATCCTCAACATCTTCAGCCATCTCTTTATGTCCTGAGCTCAACATGTTCAGTAGATGAGCCAGCTCATTGAGCTCAACATGTTTAGTAGATGAGCCAGCTTATTGAGCTCAACATGTTCAGTAGATGAGCCACCTCATTGAGCTCAACATGTGCAGTAGATGAGCCACCTCATTGAGCTCAACATGTTCAGTAGATGAGCCAGCTCATTGAGCTCAACATGTTCAGTAGATGAGCCAGCTCATTGAGCTCAACATGTGCAGTAGATGAGCCACCTCATTGAGCTCAACATGTGCAGTAGATGAGCCACCTCATTGAGCTCAACATGTGCAGTAGATGAGCCAGCTCATTGAGCTCAACATGTGCAGTAGATTAGCCAGCTCATTTAGCTCAGCATGTGCAGTAGATGAGCCAGATCATTGAGCTCAACATGTGCAGTAGATGAGCCAGCTCATTGAGCCAAACACATTAGTCTCAGCTTTTGATCAAGCTTAAAATGCATGTTCAAGTGAGGGCTACCTTGAGTCAGTGGTTCCCAAATTGTGCCCCTTAAAGTGTATCGAAAATAATATCACCCACAGATAATATAAAAATTTTGTTGATACACGCAAAAGATTTATGCATTATTGAAATACTAACTTCTTATGAAAGTATATTTTGTAATCGACCAACTGTTACCATAGAAACAAGAATACAACTAAAACAAGTAAAAATAAAAATGGCAATATATATGGCATAAAAAGATCTTTCAGTTGTAAACAAAGAACAGTCAAAAGAGTAACATGCTGTAATATAAAGTTTACAGTTTGTCCATTGTTTAAGTAAGACGTATCAATATATATGGATATAAGATTAACTAAGATTATTTAAAAAGCTTTAAAAATGCCAATCTAAAAATAGCAACAAGAAAAAAGTAACAAAAAACAAGAAAAACCTTGGATATGTTTGTCTTTACTCCTAGCAGTATACACACAAACCCATTGGATATGTTTGTCTTTACTCCTAGCAGTATACACACAAACCCATTGGATATGTTTGTCTTTACTCCTAGCAGTATACACACAAACCCATTGGATATGTTGGTCTTTACTCCTAGCAGTATACACACAAACCCATTGGATATGTTTGTCTTTACTCCTAGCAGTATGCACACAAACCCATTGGATATGTTTGTCTTTACTCCTAGCAGTATACACACAAACCCATTGGATATGTTTGTCTTTACTCCTAGCAGTATACACACAAACCCATTGGATATGTTGGTCTTTACTCCTAGCAGTATACACACAAACCCATTGGATATGTTTGTCTTTACTCCTAAGAGTATGCACACAAACCCATTGGATATGTTTGTCTTTACTCCTAAGAGTATACACACAAACCCATTGGATATGTTTGTCTTTACTTCTAAGAGTATACACACAAACCCATTGGATATGTTTGTCTTTACTCCTAGGAGTATACACACAAACCCATTGGATATGTTTGTCTTTACTTCTAAGAGTATACACACAAACCCATTGGATATGTTTGTCTTTACTCCTAGGAGTATACACACAAACCCATTGGATATGTTTGTCTTTACTCCTAGGAGTATACACACAAACCCATTGGATATGTTTGTCTTTACTTCTAAGAGTATACACACAAACCCATTGGATATGTTTGTCTTTACTCCTAGGAGTATACACACAAACCCATTGGATATGTTTGTCTTTACTCCTAGGAGTATACACACAAACCCATTGGATATGTTTGTCTTTACTTCTAAGAGTATACACACAAACCCATTGGATATGTTTGTCTTTACTCCTAGGCATATATATATACATACAAACCCATTCCACTTTATTTTGTAAAATTTAAAAATTTGGAAGTAAAAGAAACATTTAAATAGCTTCAAAAATATTGCCAAAATAAACAATTTGTTAGTGGATTATAATGAATGAGATGTTGAATGATTATTCCATCAGAGCCATCATACACAGGAATCTATCAATAAAGTAAAGAAATGTTTTCCCAAATAAAAAAGAGCTGGTGGACATTTGCATGGTCCGATGGACTTAGTCCACAAGTCCTTGTTTACAAAGGTTTCCAGTCTGTTTCAGGATAGCCATCATAGAAAGCATTGAACAGACAGCAGAAGGCAACAAAGGCCAGGTACACGGCCAAGGTCACCCAACCCAAGTTCTTCTCCCATGTCAGTGTGTTCACGTTCTTGAGGATGACGATGCCAAGCATCAAACCTGCAAAGACATTTTACATTTTCAAACGTTTTGAAAATCAAGAAAAAATACATTTATTTCTGCATACAACAAGAGATACAGCAAGAGATACAGCAAGAGATACAACAAGAGATACAGCAAGAGATACAGCAAGAGATACAGCAAGAGATACAACAAGAGATACAACAAGAGATACATTAAGAGATACAGCAAGAGATACAACAAGAGATACAACAAGAGATACAACAAGAGATACAACAAGAGATACAACAAGAGATACATTAAGAGATACATTAAGAGACACAACAAGAGATACAACAAGAGATATAACACGAGATACAACAAGAGATACAACAATAGATACAACAATAGATACAACAAGAGATACAACAAGAGATACAACAAGAGATACAACAAGAGATACAACAAGAGATACAACAAAGTTCCAAGATTTTGTTCACAGTTTTCTCAATTAATATAAAAAAATTCACATATTCAAAAAGTTTTCGCGTTTCGTCAAATTTGATGACCTCTTAAATTCATATCAATATTGGTCAAAATAAAATTTATAGCCTATGCATACCCATGTGTACCTGTGTCTATGCGTACCTGTGCCTATGTGTACCTGTGCCTATGTGTGCCTGTGCCATGTGTACCTGTGCCTATGCATACCTGTGCCTATGTGTACCTGTGCCTATGCATACCTGTGCCTATGCGTACCTGTGCCTATGTGTACCTGTGCCTATGTGTACCTGTACCTATGTGTACCTGTGCCTATACTCATTGAATTTTTTTTAAATAGGGGGTTAAAATCCTTAACAACGTCATATCAGCCTGAAGTCGGACAAAGTTTGTTAACAACTTAACTACATCACATCAGCCTGAAGTCAGACAAAGTTTGTTAACACCTTAACAACATCATATCAGCCTGAAGTCAGACAAAGTTTGTTAACACCTTAACTACATCATATCAGCCTGAAGTCAGACAAAGTTTGTTAACACCTCAATAGCCTGTCTCCCGGATAGGACAGGTGTTCTCTCAATCAGTCATCAAGGTGACAGTCTGTCTCCCTCATAGTACAGGTGTTCTCTCAATCAGTCATCAAGGTTACAGTCTGTCTCCCCCATAGTACAGGTGTTCTCTCAATCAGTCATCAAGGTTACAGTCTGTCTCCCCCATAGTACAGGTGTTCTCTCAATCAGTCTTCAAGGTGACAGTCTGTCTCCACCAAAGTACAGGTTTTCTCTTAATCAGTCATAAGGGTGACAGTCTGTCTCTCCCATAGTACAGGTGTTCTCTCAATCAGTCATCTGAGTGACAGCCTGTCTCCCCCTTAGAACAGGTGTTCTCTCAATCAGTCATCCGGGTGACAGCCTGTCTTCCACATAGTATAGGTGTTCTATCAATCAGTCATCCGGGTCACAGCCTGTCTCCCCCTTAGTACAGGTGTTCTCTTAATCAGTCATCCAGGTCACAGCCTGTCTTTCACACAGTACAGGTGTTCTCTCAATCAGTCATCCGGGTCACAGCCTGTCTTCAACATAGTGCAAGTGTTCTCTCAATCAGTCATCCGGGTCACAGCCTGCCTTCCACATAGTACAGGTGTTCTCTCAATCAGTCATCTGGGTGACAGCCTGTCTCCCCCATAGTACAGGTGTTCTCTCAATCAGTCATCCGGGTGACAGCCTGTCTCCCCCAAAGTACAGGTCTTCTCTCAATCAGTCATCCGCGTGACAGGCTGTCTTCCACATAGTACAGGTGTTCTCTCAATCAGTCATCCGGGTCACAGCCTGTCTTCCACATAGTACAGGTGTTCTCTCAATCAGTCATCCGGGTGACAGCCTGTCTTCCACAGAGCACTTTGTACAAAGCATGATGTCATTGACTGTTTGACTAGTTCAAGTCAATCCAACCTTTGCTGAACACACCCAGAGGAGTGATATGTTTTACTTCAATCCTAAAGGGCACATTATCATCTTACAGAGGCTTCGGTTACAGAGGCTTCGGCTACAGAGGCTTGGGTTCCAGAGGCTTTTGTTACAGAGGCATCGGTTACAGAGGGTTCAAATACAATGTGTACTTTAATAGTAGGGAGGTGTTTCCTAAAAAGGACGTCCTATACATCCAAAAGGACGTCCTTTACATCCAAAAGGACGTCCTATACATCCAAAAGGACGTCCTATACATCCAAAAGGATGTCCTATACATCCAAAAGGATGTCCTATACATCCAAAAGGACGTCCTTTACATCCAAAAGGACGTCCTATACATCCAAAAGGACATCCTATACACCCAAAAGGACGTCCTATACATCCAAAAGGACGTCCTATACATCCAAAAGGATGTCCTATACATCCAAAAGGACGTCCTCCTATACATCCAAAAGGACGTCCTATACATCCAAAAGGATGTCCTATACATCCAAAAGGACGTCCTCCTATACATCCAAAAGGACGTCCTATACATCCAAAAAGTTTTTTTTTTAATAGAACCATCTTGTTGGTAACATGTCTGCCAGAGGGTGGTGGGTAGGACATGTAATGGTCAATTTTGTCCTGTCAATCATGTCATAAGGACTGTGACCTTTCAATCCTGTCATAAGGACTGTGACCTTTCAATCATAAGGATTGTGACCTTTCAATCAGGTCATAAGGACTGTAACCTTTCAATCATGTCTTAAGGACTTTGTTTTGACCCTTCAATCATGTCATAAGGACTGTGACCTATCAATCATGTCATAAGGACTGTGACCTTTCAATCATGTCATAAGGACTGTGACCTTTCAATCCTGTCATAAGAACTGTGACCTATCAATCCTGTCATAACGACTGTGACCTATCAATCCTGTCATAAGGACTGTGACCTATCAATCATGTCATAAGGACTGTGACCTATAAATCATGTCATAAGGACTGTGACCTATCAATCATGTCATAAGGACTGTGACCTATCAATCATGTCATAAGGACTGTGACCTATCAATCATGTCATAAGGACTGTGACCTATCAATCATGTCATAAGGACTTTGTTTCCACTAATCCTATATGGTCATGCCTTTAACTTGAGCAACATCCGCTTGTGAAATAATTACAGGACAGATTTTACATCAGACAAAGCCAACATTTCCAAAGAGACAAAGCCAACATTTCCAAAGAGACAAAGCCAACATTTCCAAAGAGACAAAGCCAACATTTCCAAAGAGACAAAGCCAACATTTCCAAAGAAACAAAGCCAACATTTCCAAAGAGACAAAGCCAACATTTCCAAAGTCGTTTCATGACTACAAAGTCTCCATAGCTGTTGGGAATAAGATTTCTCCCCAAAGATCCTGCATGATTTTTAGTTAACAAAGGCTTTCTTGGGAAATGTTCCCATCCTGAAGACACAACTTTAGAAGGAACAGGTAATCATGAATTGTTGCTATACGCCAGGACCTGTCCAATCAACATGTTAAGAAAAAGATATGAATAAACACCTTTCTGAACATTCAGATTTTTTTTTAAAATGTGAAACTAGATGACAGGCCTGCCAGAAAACCACCAATATAAACTAGATGACTCACCTGCCAGAAAACCACCAATATAAACTAGATGACAGGCCTGCCAGAAAACCACCAATATAAACTAGATGACTCACCTGCCAGAAAACCACCAATATAAACTAGATGACTCACCTGCCAGAAAACCACCAATATAAACTAGATGACTCACCTGCCAGAAAACCACCAATATAAACTAGATGACTCACCTGCCAGAAAACCACCAATATAAACTAGATGACTCACCTGCCAGAAAACCACCAATATAAACTAGATGACTCACCTGCCAGAAAACCACCAATATAAACTAGATGACTCACCTGCCAGAAAACCACCAATATAAACTAGATGACTCACCTGCAAGAAAACCACCAATATAAACTAGATGACTCGCCTGCCAGAAAGCCACCAATATAAACTAGATGACTCGCCTGCCAGAAAGCCACCAATATAAACTAGATGACTCACCTGCCAGAAAACCACCAATATAAACTAGATGACTCACCTGCCAGAAAGACACCAATGTAAACTAGATGACTCACCTGCCAGAGAGACATCAATATAAACTAGATGACTCACCTGCCAGAAAGCCACCAATATAAACTAGATGACTCACCTGCCAGAGAGACATCAATATAAACTAGATGACTCACCTGCCAGAAAGACACCAATGTGAACTAGATGAATCACCTACCAGAAAGCCACCAATATAAACTAGATGACTCACCTACCAGAAAGCCACCAATATAAACTATATGACTTACCTGCCAGAAAGCCACCAATATGAGCTGTTACACCTATCTTGTTTGCTTCTGGCTCTGAAATGCGACGATAAATTGCAACACCTGTATCCGGCACAACTGAAACAAAACAATGAGAAATACACTTGTAATGTATGTACAGCACACCTAGGCATTTCTCAGAACTCAGTCGAACAGCACACCTAGGCTTTTCACAGACCTCAGTGGCACATCTAGGCTTTTCACAGATCTCAATGGCACACCTAGGCTTTTCACAGATCTCAGTGGCACACCTAGGCTTTTCACAGAACTCAGTGTCACAGCACACCTAGGCATTTCACAGATCTCAGTGTCACAGCATACCTAGGCATTTCACAGATCTCAGTGTCACAGCACACCAACGCTTTTCACAGATCTCAGTGGCACACCCAGGCATGTCACAGATCTCAGTGTCACAGCACACCTAGGCATTTCACAGATCTCAGTGTCACAGCACACCTATGCTTTTCACAGATCTCAGTGACACACCCAGGCATTTCACAGATCTCAGTGTCACAGCACACCTACGCTTTTCACAGATCTCAGTGTCACAGCACACCTAGGCTTTTCACAGATCTCATTGTCACAGAACACCTAGGCTTTTCACAGATCTCAGTGTCACAGCACACCTAGGCTTTTCACAGATCTCAGTGTCACAGCACACCTAGGCATTTCACAGAAATCAGTGTCACAGCACAATTAAAAACACAATAAGTTGTGTATTTGGTTGAATATTTGACTGCCTATCATTTATTATGAGAACTATATCAAAGAGTAGAAGAATTGCCCTTGGCCCACGATCTTTGGAAATTTTAGGATATAATTCTTTGACTGACACAAGGATGACAGTCTATAATAATAATAATAAGACGTCTTATATAGCGCGGTACCCCAGCCTAGGGGCTGGGCTCACCGCGCTGTGCATAACAATTTTATCAAAAGAGACATAATCATGACATTAAAATAAAATACATTTATGAAATAAAGAACAGCAATGTATATTGACCCACCCCACCACATAACTTTTACAAGGCAAACCATGGACAGCAGCCAGCAAGATCATTTAGCGGTCAGAGGAGGGGAATCAGTCAGGGTAGTATAATTTAAAAAGATATGTTTTGAGTGCAGTTTTGAAGGCCTGGGTGGTTGGTATATTGCGTATTTGTAGTGGCAAAGAATTCCATTGTTTGGGGGCGCAGAAAGAGAAAGATCATTCACCATATGTTTTAGTGTGTGTCTTGGGAACGGACAGAATACGCGTGTCTGCAAAGGAGCGAAGCTGTTGAAGGGGTGAATAGACAGAAAGAAGTTCGGTTAGAGAGGAAGGGCAGGAATCCAAGAAAAAGTTGTGACAGAGAACAGACAACTTGTAGTCAATGCGTTCCTGTATAGGTAGCCAATGAAGGGAATGGAGTAGTGGAGTGAAGTGATCACGTTTTTTTTTGTGCCTTTAAAACTAGCCTAGCAGCTGAGTTTTGAACTTTCTGCAGTTTTTCTATGCAGTGTTTCGGTGAACCTGACAGAGGAGAGTTGCAATAGTCAAGACGAGAGAGAACAAGAGCACAGACTAGAGTTTTGTAGCGCTAACTGTGAGGTAGTGGCGTATGGAGCTGATCTGACGGATAGTGGTGTATGCTGAACGACAAATGTGAGATATGTGTTTATCGAGAGACATGTTGTTAGAAAGAATATAACCAAGATTCCTAGCAGAGGGTGTAAACCGTATGTCAGAGTTACCTACTTGAAATGAGGTAGGAAGAGTTGAGGTAGAGGATGATGTGTGATTGTGGATGAGGAGTGCTTCCGTTTTGTCATCATTAAGCTTCAACTTGCTGAGTGTCATCCATGACTTGACATCATCAATGCATCCCCGCAAAGTCAGGACAGCGGATTCAACAAGAGAAGGGTGGGTATGCTTGTATAGCTGCATGTCATCTGCAAATGACTGGCTCTCAACAGCATGCCTCCCAAGCAAGAGGAGCAGTGGTCTGGTATACAATGTGAATAGAATCGGGCCTAAAACGGATCCCTGTGGTACTCCGTACACCAAATCAGCACTGCCTGAGAGACAGCCATCGACAGTGACCGCCTGCGTTCTATCAGAGAGGTAGGACCTAAATCAAGCCAAAACTGAGCCAGAAATTCCAACGTAATTTTCAAGGGTTTTGAAAAGGATTACATGGTCAACAGTGTCAAAGGCCGCACTGAGGTCTAAGAGGATCAGGATGGAGATATCACCACTGTCCAATGCGAGCAAGAGGTCATTGGTCACTCTCAAGAGAGCTGTCTCTGTGCTGTGGAAATGTCTATAGGCCGACTGATTAGAACTGAGAAGAGAGTGGTCAATTAAATAAGCAACAAGTTGTTGTAGAACTAGTTTTTCAATAACTTTAGATAAAAATGATAAGTTAGATACAGGTCTATAATTGTTTTTATTATTTTCATCCAGACCAGACTTCTTAAGCAATGGTTTGATGACAGCTGATTTACAAAGAGGGGAAACAGTGCCAGAAGACAAGCTTTCATTTATTATGTGGGTTATCGTTGGGAGCAAATGATCTAATGACTCAACTATGGAGTTTCAGTGAACTAATGATATGACATAGCTCGCTAGATGCAGCTGTGTAGGCTAGTGATAGCACACTGAAATCTTTCAGTTAACTAATGATATGACATAGCTCGATAGATGCAGCTGTGTAGGCTAGTGATAGCACACTGTAATCTTTCAGTGAACTAATGATATGACATAGCTCACTAGATGCAGCTGTGTAGGCTAGTGATAGCACACTGTAATCTTTCAGTGAACTAATGATATGACATAGCTCGCTAGATGCAGCTGTGTAGGCTAGTGATAGCACACTGTAATCTTTCAGTGAACTAATGATATGACATAACTCGCTAGATGCAGCTGTGTAGGCTAGTGATAGCACACTGTTATCTTTCAGTGAACTAATGATATGGCATAGCTCACTAGATGCAGCTATGTAGGCTAGTGATAGCACACTGTAATCTTTCAGTGAACTAATGATATGACATAGCTCACTAGATGCAGCTGTGTAGGCTAGTGATAGCACACTGTAATCTTTCAGTGAACTAATGATATGACATAGCTCGCTAGATGCAGCTGTGTAGCCTAGTGATAGCACACTGTAATCTTTCCATGCTGGTAACATAATCATTTCATGTCGCTCAATATGTGCATGTGAGACAGTCATCAGTGGCTGCCTTTAAGAGAAGTCAGTAGATGTATGTTAGAGCACTAAATAGCATGGTAGCATACAACCATAACCACAGCTGAATGCTACAGCTCTGAATAGCATGATAGCATACAACCATAACAACAGCTGAATGCTACAGCATGGAATAGCATGGTAGCATACAACCATAATCACAGCTGAATGCTACAGCTCTGAATAGCATGGTAGCATACAACCATAACAACAGCTGAATGCTACAGCACGGAATAGCATGGTAGCATACAACCATAACCACAGCTGAATGCTACAGCTCTGAATAGCATGGTAGCATACAACCATAACCACAGCTGAATGCTACAGCATGGAATAGCATGGTAGCATACAACCATAATCACAGCTGAATGCTACAGCACGGAATAGCATGGTAGCATACAACCATAACCACAGCTGAATGCTACAGCACGGAATAGCATGGTAGCATACAACCATAACCACAGCTGAATGCTACAGCACGGAATAGCATGGTAGCATACAACCATAACCACAGCTGAATGCTACAGCACGGAATAGCATGGTAGCATACAACCATAACCACAGCTGAATGCTACAGCACGGAATAGCATGGTAGCATACAACCATAACCACAGCTGAATGCTACAGCACGGAATAGCATGGTAGCATACAACCATAACCACAGCTGAATGCTACAGCACGGAATAGCATGGTAGCATACAACCATAACCACAGCTGAATGCTACAGCACGGAATAGCATGGTAGCATACAACCATAACCACAGCTGAATGCTACAGCACGGAATAGCATGGTAGCATACAACCATAACCACAGCTGAATGCTACAGCACGGAATAGCATGGTAGCATACAACCATAACCACAGCTGAATGCTACAGCACGGAATAGCATGGTAGCATACAACCATAACCACAGCTGAATGCTACAGCACGGAATAGCATGGTAGCATACAACCATAACCACAGCTGAATGCTACAGCACGGAATAGCATGGTAGCATACAACCATAACCACAGCTGAATGCTACAGCACGGAATAGCATGGTAGCATACAACCATAACCACAGCTGAATGCTACAGCACGGAATAGCATGGTAGCATACAACCATAACCACAGCTGAATGCTACAGCACGGAATAGCATGGTAGCATACAACCATAACCACAGCTGAATGCTACAGCACGGAATAGCATGGTAGCATACAACCATAACCACAGCTGAATGCTACAGCACGGAATAGCATGGTAGCATACAACCATAACCACAGCTGAATGCTACAGCACGGAATAGCATGGTAGCATACAACCATAACCACAGCTGAATGCTACAGCACGGAATAGCATGGTAGCATACAACCATAACCACAGCTGAATGCTACAGCACGGAATAGCATGGTAGCATACAACCATAACCACAGCTGAATGCTACAGCACGGAATAGCATGGTAGCATACAACCAAAACCACAGCAATATTGTCCACTCACCTAATAGTAGAATGATTGCCAATCTGACTGGAGCACTAAGTAGAATACGGCTTATACCACAGCAGACGTTGTCTTCCAACTCTGCAGGGTCCATACATTTGTAGTTCATCTCTTTCCAATTCTAAAAAATTAAAAAGACCTTTAAATCAGGGGCCACAATCTGATGATTATAACAAATGAATGAAATAGTGAAATGAGGTATGTGGAAACTTGAAATAAGGTAACAGGACAAAAAACAAGGACGTTTCGGCATAAAGCCTTCCTCAGCCAACAATAGAAATGAAAATATATATGAGTTGTCTACTGTGTTCTTTTCTTTGTTATATTTTCATTTCTATTGTTGGCTGAGGAAGGCTTTATGCCGAAACGTCCTTGTTTTTTGTCCTGTTACCTTATTTCAAGTTTCCACATACCTCATTTCACTATTTCATTCATTTACATAGCTTGAAAGCAGTCCCTTCATTTATTTCTTATTATAACAAAGCATATTTGTAATAAGCGGTGTGATTCCTTGAATAGAACCCTAACCCTAACACCGGGAGTTTTGGATACCAAGAGTGATGGAAACTTGACAGCTACTTTTCTTTCTATCCACATGACAAGAGACATTATAGATGGGAAATATGGAACATAAAACCCTTTAAAAAAAAAAAGTTCTCTATAATTTAAGTCCGTTTGATGCTATTGCAATTCTGGTGATTTGCATACTACTTTACTTACAACGTCTGATCAAGAATGCACACGAATGATTTCAATATCCCAATCTCATCGAGTCTTCATCCCAACTTTGCTACAAGCAATATTTAATTATTTAATTTTTTATAAAAAAAATAAGCTAGAATTTGTGAAATTTGCCCCAAATTGTCGAGGAAAGATCTTTTAATAAAATTTATTTTTTTCACTTGTAATCTGTCATACTAACAAGCCATGCCTATAGCTGCCACATGAGCCTCAACCACATAATGGACCACAGTTTTACTTATTATCAAATTGCTGCCACATGAGCCTTAACCACAAAATGGACCATCGTTTTACTTATTATAACAATAGCTGCCACATGAGTATCAACCACAAAATGGACCATCATTTTACTTACTATAACAATAGCTGCCACATGAGCCCCAAGCAAAGCATAAACCCCGCCACTTGCACCAACTAAACCCACAGAATGATCAGTGATGGAGTGAGCCAAACCACCTGCAACATTAAGGCAAATAATAGTGAGTCAAACCACCTGCAACATTAAGGCAAATAATAGTGAGTCAAACAACCTGCAACATTAAGGCAAATAATAGTGAGTCAAACCACCTGCAACATTAAGGCAAATAATAGTGAGCCAAACCACCTGCAACAATGAGGCAAATAATAGTTAGCCAGACCACCTGCAACATTAAGCCAAATAATAGTGAGCCAGACCACCTGCAACAATGAGGCAAATAATAGTGAGCCAGACCACCTGCAACAATGAGGCAAATAATAGTGAGCCAGACCACCTGCAACATTAAGCCAAATAATAGTGAGCCAGACCACCTGCAACAATGAGGCAAATAATAGTGAGCCAGACCACCTGCAACATTAAGGCAAATAATAGTGAGCCAGACCACCTGCAACATTAAGGCAAACAATAGTGAGCCAGACCACCTTAGCATGGTGACAACTGTAGTGAATCACACAGCCTGTAACATGGGGGAAACCAAGAATGAGCCAGTGGCCTACGAAAAGGGGGGGGGGGGGGGGGGGGGTGAGCATTTTCAGCCAAGTGCAACATTCAATTACAACACATATTAGATACTTGATAAAAACATTAGAGTGAGCTCAACATAAAAGAAAAAAATTAGAGTGAGCTCAACATGGATGAAAACATTAGATCAGTGGTTGTTAACCTGGGTTCGATCAAACCCAAGGGGTTCGGTGAGTCAGTCTCAAGGGTTCGGTGGAGGTCCAAAAAAAAATCAGAAAAAAAAAATCATATTTTATTTTTTCTATTAAGAAGGGGTCGGTGAATGCGCATATGAAACTGGTGGGGTTCGGTAGCTCCAAAAAGGTTAAGAATCACACCATTAGAGTGAGCTCAAAGTGGAAGAAAACATTAGTTTGAGCTCAACATAAAAGAAAACATTAGAGTGAGCTCAACATGGAAGAAAACATTAGAGTGAGCTCAACATGGAAGAAAACATTTGAGTGAGCTCAACATCTTGGAGAAGACATTAAAAATTAAATTGCCACAAAGCTGCCTAGGTACTAGGATTATTATTTGTATTCACACATGAAATAAATTTTAAAGTTTTGATTTTAATCACATATCTGCAATAGCCCCATACATTTATCCTTTATGACATGTACACATATTATGCCATACACTATGCAATTATCAGTTGTGCACACAAATATGCCATACCCCCATACAATTATGTGTACACATATATGCAACAGAGACCCAGACAATTATCGTGTGTGTACACATATATGCAACAGAGACCCAGACAATTATCGTGTGTGTACACATATGCAACAGAGACCCAGACAATTATTGTGTGTGTACACATATATGCAAGAGAGACCCAGACAATTATTGTGTGTGTACACATATATGCAACAGAGACCCAGACAATTATTGTGTGTGTACACATATATGCGACAGAGACCCAGACAATTATTGTGTGTGTACACATATATGCAAGAGAGACCCAGACAATTATTGAGTGTGTACACATATATGCAACAGAGACCCAGACAATTATTGTGTGTGTACACATATATGCGACAGAGACCCAGACAATTATTGTGTGTGTACACATATATGCAAGAGAGACCCAGACAATTATTGTGGTGTGTACACATATATGCAACAGAGACCCAGACAATTATTGTGTGTGTACACATATATGCGACAGAGACCCAGACAATTATTGTGTGTGTACACATATATGCAAGAGAGACCCAGACAATTATTGTGTGTGTACACATATATGCAACAGAGACCCAGACAATTATTGTGTGTGTACACATATATGCGACAGAGACCCAGACAATTATTGTGTGTGTACACATATATGCGACAGAGATCCAGACAATTATCATGTGTATAAAGAAACATGCAATAGCACCATACAATCATTTGTGTACACATAACTGCAATAGCACCATACAATCATTTGTGTACACATACCTGCAATAGCACCATACAATCATTTGTGTACACATACCTGCAATAGCACCATACAATCATTTGTATACACTTACCAGCAATAGCACCATACAATCATTTGTGTACACTTACCTGCAATAACTCCCAACAGGTACACAAGTCCAACTCTCCACCACTTGTGGACTACTTCTAATGGTGTACCAAACACAATTTGGAAACCAAGATTAGAAATAATGTGTAAATACCTGTACAAAATAGAAATAGACAACAAAATACAAAAGAAGAATTTCACTGTATCCCAAAGTAAACATTTTTCTATAGTTTTATATAAAGTATAGAGCTGTACTTGCACTTTTAAAATTTTATTTTGAACTAACTTCCAAATTACTTTTACCCCTAATGTAAAAATGAAATTAATAATAACATTGACAAGGTGACAAAATACAATGAATAGATTTTGAGACAATGGTAAAAAAAGAAGCTTGATTGATGTTGGGTCTAGGAAAATCCAGATTTGATCTAACTAATCAAATTGTCATGTGTACTTTTGTACTTTTATTAAAACTGTTTAACATGTAAATTCTGTGTGACCGGGGGAGTGAGGGTGATTGTTAAACATGACCAACAAGAACACTAAATAAAATTATAAACATTTGTTCACAAGATAAACTAATGAACATCTGTTCACAAGATAAACTAATGAACATTTGTTCACAAGATAAACTAATGAACATCTGTTCACAAGATAAACTAATAAACATCTGTTCACAAGATAAACTAATGAACATCTGTTCACAAGATAAACTAATGAACATCTGTTCACAAGATAAACTAATGAACATCTGTTCACAAGATAAACTGCATGAACATTTGTTCACAAGATAAACTACATGAACATTTGTTCACAAGATAAACTAATGAACATTTGTTCACAAGATAAACTAATGAACATTTGTTCACAAGATAAACAAATGGACATTTGTTCACAAGATAAACAAATGAAAAATGTTCACAAGATAAACTAATGAACTTTTGTACACAAGAAAAATTAATGGACATTTGTTCAAAAGATAAACTAATGAAAATTTGTTCACAAGATAAACTAATGAACTTTTGTTCACAAGATAAACTATATGACCATTTGTTCACAAGATAAACTATATGAACATTTTTTCACAAGATAAACTGTATGAACATTTGTTCACAAGAACACAAAATAAACTACATGAGCATTTGTTCACAAGAACACAAAATAAACTACATGAACATTTGTTCACAAGATAAATCAATGAACATTTCTTCACAACATAAAATATATGAACATTTTTTTACAAGATTAACTATATGAACATTTGTAAACTATTTACTAAACTTGAAATGAAACTGATAAAAGGATTTTACTAAAGCTAATAAAGCCAGATGATAAAAAATTGAAAGTTGGCAAAAGAAATGAAACAATTGCAAGACTATACCTTACAGAACAATCATACGCGAAAATTAAAGATGCTGTCCTCACAGCCAAGGTCTAAAGAGAACTGATGAAATGTTTTTACAAGTACTCAACATCATATCTCTTTATTCAATATACTGATTGTGGTGCATTTTGGTTCAACTACATCTGAAATTTGTTTATGCATGTCTTAATCAACTGCATTGGTCATGTCTTAATCAACTGCATTGGTCATGTCTTAATCAACTGCATTGGTCATGTCTTAATCAACTGCATTGGTCATGTCTTAATCAACTGCATTGGTCATGTCTTAATCAACTGCATTGGTCATGTCTTAATCAACTGCATTGGTCATGTCTTAATCAACTGCATTGGTCATGTCTTAATCAACTACATTGGTCATGTCTTAATCCTATCACTATTAAAAAGCTCCATCTTACCCTTGGTGCATCAACATATAGGTCAAGAACCTCCAAGCTTCATAACGTCGGGTAGCTTTGTACACAAGGGGGCTGTACATGGCCACGCCACTAGTTGAAGTTGTTTCCGTTCCTTTGTCACGGAGGTCAAACACGTACACAATGAAGACTACCAGCTGCAGGAAGACAGACAAACATGTACACAATGAACACTACCAGCTGCAGGAAGACAGACAAACATGTACACAATGAAGACCACCAGCTGCAGGTAGACAGACAAACACGTACGCAATGAAGACTACCAGCTGTAGGAAGACAAACACGTACACAATGAAGACTACCAGCTGCAGGAAGACAGACAAACACGTACACAATGAAGACTACCAGCTGCAGGAAGACAAACACGTACACAATGAAGACTACCAGCTGCAGGAACACAGACAAAGATTTCATTCAGTGAAGCCAATTCTTTACAGGAAAAGATTTAGATGTCAGTTTGAGACAAAATCTATACAGGTAATAATTTAATTGTCTACATAGACACAGATAGTCACAGAAACAGTCATACAGACAGTCCCAGACACAGTCATAGAAACAGTCACAGACGCAGTCAGTCACAGTCTTAAACACAGTCAGTCACAGTCTTAAACACAGACAGCCACAGACACAGTCTTTAACAGTCACAGACACAGTTTTAACAGACAGTCCCAGACACATTCATAGACACAGACAGTCCCAGACACAGACATCCCCAGACAAAGACAGTTTTAGTCACTTAATCTATGAGATGAGATTCTATAATTGTTCCAAATAAATGGAAATGTGTTAGGATTATATATTGTACATATTTCTTTTCAGCATATCAGACAGACAGTGAACATTCGGATTAAGATTATTTTTTAGATGTTAACAGGGATCATTTTAAAATTATTTATCCGGGCACCAAAAACAGCCACCACGTATGACAAAACCTATTCCCATGCTGTCACGTATGATAAAACCTATTCCCATGCCGTCACGTATGACAAAACCTATTCCCTTGCCGTCACGTATGACAAAACCTATTCCCTTGCCGTCACGTATGACAAAAAATATTCCCATGCCGTCACGTATGATAAAACCTATTCCCTTGCCGTCACGTATGATAAAACCTATTCCCATGCCGTCACGTATGATTAAACCTATTCCATGCCGTCAAGTATAATAAACCCTATTCCATGTCGTCACCTATGACAAAACCTATTCCCATGCCGTCACGTATGATAAAACCTATTCCCATGCCGTCACGTATGATAAAACCTATTCCCTTGCCGTCACGTATGACAAAACCTATTCCCATGCCGTCACGTATGATAAAACCTATTCCCATGCCGTCACGTATGATAAAACCTATTCCCTTGCCGTCACGTATGATAAAACCTATTCCCTTGCCGTCACGTATGACAAAACCTATTCCCATGCCGTCACGTATGATAAAACCTATTCCCATGCCGTCACGTATGATAAAACCTATTCCCATGCCGTCACCTATGATAAAACCTATTCCCATGTGTCACATATGACAAAACCTATTCCCATGCCGTCACGTATGATTAAACCTATTCCATGCCGTCAAGTATAATAAACCCTATTCCATGTCGTCACCTATGACAAAACCTATTCCCATGCCGTCATGTATAATAAAACCTAATCCCTTGCCGTCACGTCTGATAAAACCTATTCCCATGCGTCACATATGATAAAACCTATTCCCATGCGTCACGTATAATAAAACCTATTCCCATGCGTCACATATGATAAAACCTATTCCCATGCGTCACGTATAATAAAACCTATTCCCATGCGTCACATATGATAAAACCTATTCCCTTGCCGTCACGTATAATAAAACCTATTCCCATGCGTCACATATGATAAAACCTATTCCCATGCGTCACGTATAATAAAACCTATTCCCATGCGTCACATATGATAAAACCTATTCCCATGCCGTCAAGTATGATAAAACCTATTCCCATGCCGTCACGTATGATAAAACCTATTCCCTTGCCGTCACGTATGATAAAACCTATTCCCATGCCGTCACGTATGATAAAACCTATTCCCATGCCGTCATGTATGATAAAAACTATTCCCATGCCGTCACGTATGATAAAACCTATTCCCTTGCCGTCACGTATGATAAAACCTATTCACTTGACAACACATATGATAAAACCTATTCCCTTGCCGTCACGTATGATAAAACCTATTCCCATGCCGTCACGTATGATAAAACCTATTCCCATGCCGTCATGTATGATAAAACCTATTCCCATGCCGTCACGTATGATAAAACCTATTCCCTTGCCGTCACGTATGATAAAACCTATTCCCATGCCGTCACGTATGATAAAACCTATTCCCATGCCGTCACCTATGATAAAACCTATTCCCATGCCGTCACCTATGATAAAACCTATTCCCATGCCGTCACCTATGATAAAACCTATTCCCATGCCGTCACGTATAATCAAACCTATTCCCATGCCGTCACGTATGATTAAACCTATTCCCATGCTGTCACGTATAATAAAACCTATTCCCATGCCGTCACGTATGATTAAACCTATTGCCATGCCGTCACGTATAATAAAACCTATTCCCATGCCGTCACGTATGATTAAACCTATTGCCATGCGTCACATATAATAAAACCTATTCCCATGCGTCACATATAATAAAACCTATTCCCATGCGTCACATATAATAAAACCTATTCCCATGCCGTCACGTATAATAAAACCTATTCCCATGCCGTCACGTATGATTAAACCTATTCCCATGCCGTCACGTATGATAAAACCTATTCCCATGCCGTCACGTATAATAAAACCTATTCCCATGCCGTCACGTATGATAAAACCTATTCCCATGCCGTCACGTATAATAAAACCTATTCCCATGCCGTCACGTATGATTAAACCTATTCCCATAACTACACTATTGACATTAAGTGCACAAACATGATATAGACATTGAAATATTTCAGGGGAATAAGTCATTATTATAATGAAAGTCAACCAACATGATCAAAGTCATTATTATAATGAAAGTCAACCAACATGATGAAAGTCATCATTATAATGAAAGTCAACCAACATGATGAAAGTCATCATTTTAATGAAAGTCAACCAATATGATCAAAGTAATTATTCTATTGAAAGTAAACTCAAGTAATGAAAGCAATTATTAAAATTAAAGCCAACTAATATAATACCTTGTTACTGGTTTAATTTTCTATATGTTAAATTCTGGCTAAATTGTCCTTTTCTATTGAGCAAAATGATGCTGTCAGTAAGTCCACACTTGTTCCTGTTTTCCATTATTTCAAAGTGAAAGGTATGCCAACCTGCCACTACCTAGTGAAAGGTATGCCAACCTGCCACTACCTAGTGAAAGGTATGCCAACCTGCCACTACCTAGTGAAAGGTATGCCATCCTGCCACTACCTATCATATATCAATTATATCATCTGCATACACTTGTATGAGCTAAATATTGTCAATTTAATCACTGTCCCCATCACTGTCCCTATCACTGTACCTCGGCAACACTGATCAGTGGTATAAAGATTGGCGGAGGACAACAGGTGTAGTTGGCCAAGAAGTCTTCACGTTGTCTCCGAGGTATGATGGATGCTATTGCCGCTCTCATTACTCGTCTAAAAGGTTTACGCTCTTCTCTTGTCAAATCTTCTGTCACCTAAACATTCAAAACATTTAATAAAATGACTTGAGAGATAATATAAGTTTGATCTCCTTTGATCACAGAAATATTTAAAAATTTGTTTTACAATAGAAAGCTTATAAAAATTGTTTGATACCCTAGACCGGATTTGCAAATATCTGTGATACTACTAGGATGTGCAAATGTTGGTTATACTAGTAGGATGTGAAAATTAAACCAACAAACCATTTTAACACATTAAACCAACAAACCTTTCTAACTCATTAAACCAACAAACCTTTCTAACACATTAAATCAACAAACCTTTCTAACACATTAAACTAACAAAACAGAAACCAACAAACCATTCGAACAAATTCCCTGTAGTTGATCAGTTTGTCTGCATCTCTGTCAGCCCTATCTATTAGCTCATTCAGCCTTGACCTAGGTATATGTTCCAATAAGCCCTCCTCCTCCAACTCTCGACGGAGGTCTCCAGCCGGAAGACCGCCAGGTCCATGCTAAAATAAAGCAAATAGTAATGAAAACATTCCTCCTGGGAATACTAGACTGTTAATATCTTAACAATGAATTGACTTTTGTAACATTTTCAAGGATTATAAAATAAGTGGATTGTAGTTGTACAGTAAAACATTGGATTGTGGTTGTACAGTAAAACATGAGATTGTTGTTGTACAGTAAAACATTGAATAGCCAGCAGAATTCATTCCTGAAACGTGCTTTCAAAGCACTTGTATTTCAAAGCACTTGCATTTCAAAGCACTTGTATATTAAAGCACTTGTATATCAAAGCACTTGTATCTCAAAGCACTTGTATATTAAAGCAAATTAACCTTTTTATATTTTTTAAAATTTAATTTAAAATAAAGAAATCTAAGTTTTACCAATCTAATTTGATGGTGGTTGTTGTGAGGGAAATGACAGGATGAACGTTATTCTGTAGAACGACTCTCACTGTCACAAACTGAATCAAGGCAATCTCTAGGCTCGGTGGGTTAAACAATCTCACTGTCACAAACTGATTCACAGCAATCTCTAAGCTCGGTTGGTTAAACAATCTCACTGTCACAAACTGAATCAAGGCAATCTCTAAGCTCGGTGGGTTAAACAATCTCACTGTCACAAACTGAATCACGGCAATCTCTAAGCTCAGCGGGTTAAACAATCTCCCTGTCACAAACTGAATCCAGGCAATCTCTAGGCTCGGTGGGTTAAACAATTTCACTGTCACAAACTGAATCACGGCAATCTCCAGGCTCGGTGGGTTAAACAATCTCACTGTCACAAACTGAATCACGGCAATCTCTAAGCTCGGCGGGTTAAACAATCTCCCTGTCACAAACTGAATCACGGCAATCTCTAGGCTCAGTGGGTTAAACAATCTCACTGTCACAAACTGAATCACGGCAATCTCTAGGCTCGGTGGGTTAAACAATCTCACTGTCACAAACTAAATCACGGCAATCTCTAGGCTCGGTGGGTTAAACAATCTCACTGTCACAAACTGAATCACCGCAATCTCTAAGCTCGGTGGGTTAAACAATCTCACTGTCACAAACTGATTCACAGCAATCTCTAGGCTCGGTGGGTTAAACAATCTCACTGTCACAAACTGAATCACGGCAATCTCTAGGCTCGGTGGGTTAAACAATCTCACTGTCACAAACTGAATCACGGCAATTGTCACAAACTAAATCACGGCAATCTCTAGGCACAGTGGGTTAAACAATCTCGCTGTCACAAACTGAATCACCGCAATCTCTACGCTCGGTGGGTTAAACAATCTCACTGTCACAAACTGATTCACGGCAATCTCTAAGCTCGGTGGGTTAAACAATCTCACTGTCACAAACTGAATCACGGCAATCTCTAGGCTCGGTGGGTTAAACAATCTCACTGTCACAAACTGAATCACGGCAATCTCTAGGCTCGGTGGGATAAAGACATCTTTAAAAAAAAAAATATTGAACTCACCTTATCAAATATGGGTTTGAAATTCTGAAATAAAGAAAAAATCATAAAAACTTGAATAGTAAAGTTGTATTGAACTTGTGCAGAGTAAATAAAGAAAACATTGACTGGTACAGATCCTTGATTCTCATGGGCCACTCTTTTTGGTTAATAACTGATTCATAGCTTCCTCTAAGACCTGGCATAGCTTCCTCTAAGACCTGGCATAGCTTCCTCTAAGACCTGGCATAGCTTCCTCTAAGACCTGGCATAGCTTCCTCTAAGACCTGGCATAGCTTCCTCTAAGACCTGGCATAGCTTCCTCTAAGACCTGGCATAGCTTCCTCTAAGACCTGGCATAGTTTCCTCTAAGACCTGGCATAGCTTCCTCTAAGACCTGGCATAGCTTCCTCTAAGACCTGGCATAGCTTGCTCTAAGACCTGGCATAGCTTCCTCTAAGACCTGGCATAGCTTCCTCTAAGATCTGAAATAGCTTCCTCTAAGCCCTGGCATAGCTTCCTCTAAGTTCTGAAATAGCTTCCTCTAAGATCTGAAATAGCTTCCTCTAAGACCTGGCATAGCTTCCTCTAAGATCTGAAATAGCTTCCTCTAAGATCTGAAATAGCTTCCTCTAAGACTTGGTATATCTTTCAAAACCATTTACTCTCCAGACAGATGCTTTCAATATTAGCATTTCATGCTGTTTGATGCAAAGTGTGGACGGAGCGCTCTACCCTGTAAGATTTATGAGTCAGAAACTCCTCTCAAGAGAGAAAGGATACTCGGTTATTGAAAGGCAGTGCTTGGTAATTGTATGGTCAGTGCAACGACTTTCTGAAGATTTCTATGGGCAAGTCTTCGAACTGTGACTACAAAGCACTGTCATTTCTCCAAAGCGCCAACTATGGCAATGCAGATATATATAAAGATGGGTAGTGACATTGCAGCCAACTGTGGCAAAGTACGTGTATGGATAAGGGCACTCACCATGTAGACAACTGTGGTAATTCACGTATATGTAGATGGGCACTGAGCCTGCAGCCATCTATGGAAATGCATGTGTATGGAGATGGGCACTGACCCTGCAGCCAACTATGGTAATACACAAAGATGCAGATGGGCTCTGACCCTGCAGCCAACGATGGAAATGCACGTGTATGGAGATGGGTACTGACCCTGCAGCCAACTGTGGCAATTCACATATATGTAGATGACGAGGGCTTTCTGCCGACATGTTCGTTGTTTTGTTGCATCCCCAAAGACATGGCAACTAATCCCCAAAGACGTGGCAACTATATCCCAAAAGATGAGGCAACTATATCCCCAAAGACGTGGCAACTATGATGTGGCAATTATATCCCCAAAGATATGGTTGACTTTGTACAGCGCTTCGAGCCTTTGGGGTTGAAGCATGATTTTTTAAAAATAAACTTTATTATTATTATTATTATTATTATTAAAGATTCACAAACCTCTTCTAGCTCATTCCTAAGTTGCCGAAGTTCAATTTCCTCATCTGACATCATTTTAGAAGGTTTAATCCTAATAAACTGATCTAGTAATAAGACGAAGGCTCACATCAAACCTAAACAAGAAAAATAAAATGAATCATTAATTTAAAAATACAAAATATTAGCCTAAATTTAAAACAGATGAGAATGTTCCGTTTATAATGTTAAATTTTTTTGTATTTTACATAACATTTTTTCTGCTTGCATGCATACGATTTTAACTAACATATCTACAGAGAGAAAAAAAACTTGAACTGAACGTTTCTATTTAATGCAAGCAATATTCGTATGACAGACAAAGACTATAGATATCATTGAAAATTATATAAACTCATGTAGTTAGGAAAATGGAAATTGACCAACTATTTAGCAAAATGCAGGCTCATAGTTCCCATTATATTTTAATAACTTAATTTTGTTTAATAGTGTTCTTTATTTTCAACACTGTTGTTATTTCCTATTTCTTCCCCTACTTATACCATATGTCCTGCAGTGTGCATTTGAATGTGTTCCTATTAATTTCAAATGCTATTCAGACCCATAATAGCTCTAAGCATTAGTTACCTGGCCACCTGATTAAAAAGTATTAGGTCCAAAGAAAAATAATTAACGATCAATTAATTTTATGTGCAAGTTCATTATCTGGGAGATATGATTATAACATAGTAAAATAACATTTGTGCCTTGATGATATGATTATAACATAGTAAAATAACATTTGTGCCTTGATGATATAATTATAACATAGTAAAACAACATTTGTGCCTTGATATGATTATAACATAGTAAAACAACAAAACAACATTTGTGCCTTGATTATATGATTATAACATAGTAAAATAACATTTGTGCCTTGATGTTATGATTATAACATAGTAAAATAGCATTTGTGCCTTAATGATATGATTATAATATAGTAAAATAACATTTGTGCCTTGATGATATGATTATAACATAGTAAAACAACATTTGTGCCTTGATGATATGATTATAATATAGTTAAATAACATTTGGGCCTTGATGATATGATTATAACATAGTAAAATAACATTTGTGCCTTGATGATGACTAATTCTCTATGAGTCTATAAACCTTTTTTTCTAATGTATGGTAAAAAAATTTTTTTCTAAATCAAAACAAGGATGTCTTAAAATGTTCAAATTTGAAATCAGGACATTTTAAACCATGTTACACCAATTATTTGTGATTTCAAAGAGACCTGTTCTGTCTGTTTTTAAAAAGTTAATTTTTAACGGTACTGGTTTTAGCTCACAACATAACAGGACAAAGGTGCCAAAGGTCAGAACCTCCTTGATAATATCAGTATGAACGGTCACCTTAATCCTGAGGCATCTACACCTTACCTCTCCCCCCCCCCCTCCACCCCTCTCTTGACAAAGGTGCCAAAGGTCAGAACCTCCTTGATAATATCAGTATGAACGGTCACCTTAATCCTGAGGCATCTACACCTTACCTCTCCCCCCCCCCCCTCCACCCCTCTCTTTTTTGTCAAATCTGTGGGTTCAGGTTCTGGTACTTAATTTGAGAGTTCACAATGAATATTAGTAATATAATAATGTACATTGTTGACTATTTAATAATGATATGATAAGGAACAATTAGAATATCACGAGTCACGAGTATCTCAATAATTCTTTACATTTTTCAAATCTAATCACCAGGGAACCAGATTTTACTCACAGAGCACACGATTTCATCACATGGTCAAAAAACATTTTTTTTAAACTAAAATTTTTTCTTTTCAATATTTTTAAATGGGCATTCACATTGCCTTCAAACTTAAAGTTAATCTTCAGTGAAGTTTAATTTAATAGGGTTAGAGGCCCTATTTATAAGTATTTAAATTGCTTAGTTAAAATATTTTTTAAGGTGTCTGAAAAACTACACTAGGTCTAAGACAGCTAATAATATATAAAATTTATTTAATAGGCCTACTATGATAGTATAAGTATAAGGAAAATGTTGATGTCTAAGACACTAGGACTAGGGGCAGCTAACACCACAGCTGATATTAATATGAATTAATATGTCTACATCAAAGCTCTGCAGCCTTTTTTCATGCACTGCACAACGAAGGCCAGCTTTTCCAGAATGATTATGCATGAGCCTTATGCCATCGTTGCCAGACCAAACTACATGAAAATGTATGGTTAGGTATCGTATAATGTATAAAACTGGCACTGGTCCCTGGTGCTATTTATTTCAAAACTTGTCCACTAAAGGTTTGAGAAACGCTGCCTAGGCCTTTCCATGAATTCCGCAGCACATCACAAGTAAAATCATACAATAATAGACTAGATCTAAATAATATTCTAGATAGTTAATAACATTCATAACTACATGTAACTTTTAAATTACATTTCATTAGTTATAGTATTGATACTAACTTGTCTGTGACATTGGACACATTGATTGAGTCATTTGTTATTGCAGAGTTTGGCAGCTTGGTTTGGCACTTCTACTAATTTAAAGTAATGACTATAAAATATAAATAATAATAGTCATTTGAGTCATAAATACTGATCATACTGCCCCAATACTGGCAATACTGGCCAACCAATGTCCCCACTTTTTACATTACATAAATGTTACTCATACTCATATACTTTTGTACTTTTACTCCTCATAAGGCATAAGGGAATTTGCGCGGCATACCTTTTCATATACAGAATGAATGTCAATGTATGATCACACTACTTTAAAGTTATATTATAGTAATTATTAATAGTAGATAATGACATAATGATAATGTCAGGACTAGATCTAATAATAATAATAAATAAATACTAGATCTAATTATAATTATATACAATTATAGTTATAGGCCTAATGCTATAAACTTTTAGTGATGCTATTAATGACAAAGGATATACAAAAATAAGAAACGTTGCTGTGAAAACATTACTTAATTTTGCTTAAAATCACTTACCATAAAAAAAAAGAAATTATTTAAAGTAAGCGTAGGCGACAGCAAATAAAATAGGGTCCACCAATAAATTGTGTTGTTTATTTACCGAGATCTGTGGTGAGTAGCAGATATTCCCGAAATGAAGTACCGGTATTGAGTTTACGATCTCTTTATCAAATAACTGAGTCACAGTCATTTTTTTAAAAAGTGCCATCAACTTTGATTTTGAATGATTTCAACTTTGTTTATCTTTTGACACATTAAAATTATTTTTAAAGGTCTTAGATAAGCCATTTGTAAATAAATTATTTAGATAAGAAAAATATATGCTGTTTGAGTTAACAGATTCCAAACAAATAATTATAGTATACCAAACCTGTACTAATACTTTAGCCTGCCTTTGCTGGTGTTCTTACATAGGAACTAGGACAGTGGCATTTAACTCTCCTCGTTAGCCCCTTCCACCATTCCAAATCTAGTTAAGTATTTCTTGACGTTTTCCCCCTCATCCTACCCTGCACTTTAGGCCATGCCCTCTTTTTTAAATCGCGGAAAAGGGGTGGGGTGGCAACAAAAAAAAAAGACTGGTTAAAAAAATATGTTAAAACCATAAAAAAATACTGAGCGTAGCTATATTTCATTGGTTCTACCATTTCAATAATATAAATAGATAACAGTTACCATTTACAAAACTTTAGAAAAATGTGATAATTGTGATATCTACAATGGTTATAGCTCTTGAATTTTCTAACCTATTATAATTTTGCGATGATTATTAAAACATTTAATACCGATACCACAAATACTTTCGGGTCCACCAATTTCAATATCAACTATTACGGCCATTTCGAATATTAGCTATTAACGACTGGGCCCGAATTTTAATGTTTACAAACATGGTTATAGATCCTGTTTTTTAGGACAATTTTTTTAATTTTCTTAAAATTTCTTTAAATTCATTATGTAAAGAGAGTATGTGTTTAAGATTCAATATTGAAATTTCAAATTTCCCTCGCCACAATGCTTGCTTTCATGGAGCAAATATGGATAACTTTCCAACTTTTTGGTCTGCTCAAATATGACGTAATAATAACTTGAATGTTGGAAATCAAATAATTAGTTGTAATACTCTCTAAGACGTCACACACAAAATGTTTCATGTCAAAACTGAAGATGTTCCATTGTTACATTGAAAAATATCCCAGAAGTTTTAGTACCGGCTATACAAAATATTAACTGAAACAGGTACACATTTAGTTACCGTAATATTATTGTTTTATAAATGATATCCTGGGGCTAATGAATAAAATAATGTTCAATCTTTGTTTGAATCAGAAAGAAAGATTGAAAACTAAAAACAACAATTATATCCCTTTTCTTTTTTTTTTTTTTTTTTTTTTTTTTTTTTTTTTTTTTTTTTTTTTTTTTTTTTTTTTTTTTGGCTTTTGCGTTAATTTTTAATTAATTTTGTTTATACCTAAATTCCTGAAACTAATCTACGTGATATCGATAAATGGGCCCCGATAAAAGGGCCCGTGACAAAAGGACCTCAATAAGGTTCATGACAAAAAGGCCCCCGTCAATAAGGCCCATGACAAAAGAGTTCCCCGTCAAAAAGGCCCATGACAAAAGGGCCCCCGTCAATAAGGCCGCCACCACATGGCTCACAGTGCATATCTATAACTTATAACGCATCTCTCTCCCCATAGTTAGTAGAATGAATGTTGTACAGATGACACCCGCCATGAGCAAGGATGCAGCAAACTTGTGACGCCTCGACCCCACGAAAAACTCGGCACTTGGTCGAACATGGCACCCTTGTATTTCATGAACATGTACCGCCTGGGGGCGGACCGTCCCCCCACCCCCACCTCTTGCTTATGCTCCCAAAAATTTGAAATGTCCAATTGCTGATCATGTTTGCCTAATTGTACCACGTGGTACTCATGCAATCACGTGCAGAAGCTAAGGACAGTAGTAAACAAAAATGCTCCATTCCAAGTTCGTTCCTTAGTGGTTGATTCTGTCGTTATTTTGAGATGACTCCATCTAGTGGTTGATTCTGTCGTTATTTTGAGATGACTCCATCTAGTGGTTGATTCTGTCGTTATTTTGAGATGACTCCATCTAGTGGTTGATTCTGTCGTTATTTTGAGATGACTCCATCTAGTGGTTGATTCTGAGGTTATTTTGAGATGACTCCATCTAGTGGTTGATTCTGTCGTTATTTTGAGATGACTCCATCTAGTGGTTGATTCTGTCGTTATTTTGAGATGACTCCATCTAGTGGTTGATTCTGTCGTTATTTTGAGATGACTCCATCTAGTGGTTGATTCTGTCGTTATTTTGAGATGACTCCATCTAGT